>CM056722.1:86482814-86585959 GCA_029844215.1 Przewalskia tangutica | reverse complement strand
CTTGGCACCTCTCACGCGGCGTGCAAGGCGGCGCACACGGACGCATCTGGGGGTGTCAGTGGTAGATATTTGGTAGATATTTGCGAGGGTTTTGGCGAGTAGTGGACTAGGCACTTGGGCATATTCGCCCTACACTTGGTAACACTTGGCTCAATCTTGGCCACTGGTTGGCCTCGCTCAGGCTATAAATACCACTCTCCCTTCATGAATTCTTCATCCATTCCTAAATGTTTCTGGTGTGAAATCCTCCCTCTCTTGTCGACTCTCGCCCAAGAGCCCTCTCCCCTTGAAAGGCCCCTGCCGAGAGCCCTCCCCTCCTTTGAGGCGCTAACATGGTACCCCTAGCCTAGTTGTTTTCAGATATACCATTTTTGTGGTGTAGAAATACTCTCAAAAGTATTATAATGCCCAAATTTACCTTAGCCGATACCTTGTTGTATTCTAAGAGTTATACCTATAATGAAAAGCCCGTATATACTATTATACTTTCCGTCAATACAAACCGAAACCCAAGGAAAATCTCCATGCTTAGTCGGAGTGTTATGTAGAAGTTGGTTAGAACTTCTGGCGTGGTTTCGAGCCGGTCGAGCGCCCGAGTCGAGCTAAACCTCGCTCGTGAGCGACATTTAACTCGGATATTTATGGGCTTATCGAGGTTGATGTATCACGCAGGCGCGACCACGTGGCTTAAGGAGTAGCCGACGTCGAAGTACTTGAGCGCTTTTGCATGAGTCGATACTCGCCGCGAGGTATGTGAACCTCTTCCTATCTCTTCAGCATGATATGTGTGGGCGTAATCTATGTAGTACCAGACGATACGTGCTAAACGTGTTCGAAGTGGTTTAAAACATAAAGTTGTTATAACGCTTTATGGGAAGTTAGTTATAACACTTTATGTTAGTGTTAAGATACATGTGGTTTTTAAAAGGTAATCGATTTGAACTATAACCGCTTGTTATATGATAAGAAAGAACTTGAAGTATTTCAAAAGATTTTTGAATCATTTTGAAAGGAGAAGTAATACTTGGTGTTTGAAAACTTAAGAGTTATACTAGCTTTACGGGAAGTTAGGTATAACTACTTAAGAATGCTTTATCGATTTCTAAATCGTAACGTGTATCGACAAACCATCGTAGTCATTAAAAGGAAATGTTTTGAATAATTAAGTATTATTAAAACCAAGAGAAACTTCCATCCGCATGTAAGCTAAGATGAGACAAAATGATATTTCCTAGATCACGGTCACGAATAAGATTTTTATAAACAAGAATATCCTACTCACATAAGACTTATGTTTCTCGATTGTTTAAAAGAGAATTATATTCTTAAATGAATAAGACTATGAACTACTAAACCTTTCTAAAATAAGAAACGTGAACATTTGAAATTAGGCAAACTTGGACGCTTGGAAAATAATGTTGTTACTTGATTTTACAAAGGTAAGAGTTTTGGTTTTCTTAAAAGGATAAATACTCTATTTTATACTACGGTATCAGGTGACTTATGTGAAAGAAATGCATCTTTTCTTAGATTTAATGTGTGAAGTACTTTGGGGATAGATAATCAACTTGTTAGTAGAAAGTACCTCGTGGTGAATAACTTGATTGTATTGGTTTGTGATAGCCTTGTAATACTTTCTTGTTGCTTTGATAAGTAAACGTGTTAGGATGCTACGTGTGTTAGTATCTTGTGACGTTTGTGTAAAGCGGGTTTCTCGATTGCGGCTTATTAACTATCGTTATGATAGATTGCGGCATTCATCTCGAGGTGATTCCGGGTTGTTGCGTCCGATGCGGGTAGACTCAGCGTCTGGGACCATGATTCGAGAATACCTCACGCGGTCCTGGGGCCTCATGAGCTACGAGAGTTCCGGTGTTAGCGCGGCCCTTATGGGCACGCGGCCTCATGGCTACGCGACTGGAAGTCCGTGATTTACGCCGGAGTAGCACCGACGCGGGAATACCTCACGCGGGCCGACGAGATTGGCCTACGCGAGTCAGCGGAAGTTCCAGGACTAGACGCGCGACATTAGATACTCGCGCAAGTGGCCGCCGATCACGTGACGGCCAGACAGCATCTTATGATACGCTTCACGACCTTGCTGGTACCGGTGGTGTTAGTAGTCGGCCATGCCTTCGCATTTACCCTCAGACGGTTTTGACACAAAGTGGACCCGTGTTCATGTATTCCTCGCGTTTTTCTATCATGATCACGGCAGCTGGAAGGTATTCCACGCATGATTGATGCATGGGCTTGAGACCCATAGTTATATCGAGTGATGACTTTGAGGCGCGAGTCCCCGACTTGACACGATCGCTTATTTATGCGAATCGTAGTTCGTTATCATACATGTCTCCCGCTTTGTATAGACTACTATGATTTCATTTACGATGATTTATTTTTGTTTCACATACTTGCACTGCCAGATCGACTCTCCTTCGGGGCCGCTTCACGCCGCAGTCGAGGTACACCCGCCGCTGATCCTAGCTCTCGTGGTCACGTCAATGCTTGGGAAGCTCCGCTCTCCGAGGCTTATCACGTATAGTCCCCGCCGTAGTAGTGTTTACATTCGTGGTTTATGGCCCCGTCCCGCCATCGGGTCGATCATTCTAGAGGTCCGTAGTAATCCGCTGTAAGGTGGTTGGTAAAAGGATTGCCGCTCATTTGTAAAAGAGTCGACGGTTATTTATATGCCGAAAGGCAAGTTTTCACAGATTATTGTTTTATATTTCGTTATCTCATGTTGTTGTTTTATGTCTACTGACACTCGATGTTGTGTCACTAGGTGCCCGTAGGCACCGCCACGCCCGCCGTCGCGACAAAAGTGGTATCAGAGCGCTTAATCCTCGAAAGTGTCTGCTGCATCAGATCCAAGAAGTCTTGACATTCGGTGTTGCGCACCACACCAATAATCGTGAGGCTATGTGGATATTTAGGATTGGTTTCTATTCTTTCACTCCGAGATCGCGCCTTAGAGTCAGGTTGTAAGTCGGACCTCCGATGAAATTCTTTCCTTATCGCTATGCCCGCTGCAGGCAACCCGCCTGTGAGAGGCACTATGGAACCGCGAGTCGAGTACAGAGGGTCACGAGGGCACGCCCAATCATTACCTAGGGTAGTGCTTCATTCGGGATTTCTGCGACGCCACTAGCCCCAACAGAGTTTAGCACGGCGACAGCCTCCATGCTACGATATATGAACCTTCGCCCACCACCGAACAGAGAATTTAGATTGCAAGAAGCACCACATTAGCTATGGATTTGGCTACCAGGGTATACCTTAAGTGCTATGTTCGATAGCAAGGTGTTAGTTGTGATTAGAAATCACTGGTTAACCGAGTAAGATTTTGGGGATAGAGAAGGCGTGAGCCTCAGAGTGTTATACGAGAGACCTTAGAGGTAAGCGCCATCTCGAGTAAAGGTGTAGTGTTATGTTTGACTCCTTATAGGAGTGCATAGTGCACGCGAGCTATGCTCGTGGGATAAGTCCCCAGTATCGTGGATTTGAAAGAAGGTAGTCGAGCCAGAAGACCGCTTAGGTTTTCGTGAATATGATTTGTGAAATTATTCTTCGGGAGCTAGTGTTGCGAATGCTGGCCTGCCGAGGTTTGAGGCCATGCGTCAACCCGCGCATGTACGATGGTGGGGTCATGCGGTGGTCCCGCCAGTGGTAGGTCACGAGGGTGTTAGGCCAGTTTAGTTAACCAAACAGATGAGTTCGTGGACGCTGCTCGACTGGTCGGGCCGATGGGGCAGCCCATCGTGTTCTTCTGGCAGACCGCTTTACTCTACCGTGTTGAGTTATCGTAAAGGTTGTAAGGTTGCACGGTGCCTACCTTCACCTTATGACATGTGGAGCCTGTGGTACGGCTGTTTTTGTTTCGAAGTTTTGCCAGCATGTGTTAAGAACTCGTAAGTCTCGACCGCATTCGCCGCCGTTGTTCGATTTCGTGGATAGTCGTGGGATTGTTGTTCCCGTGAGGTAGTGTTTAAGCTACCATTTCGTTGTTCTGATGTCGCCAAGCCTTGTAGGGGCGGAAGTAAGTTGCCGCCGATTGGTTCGATGTTGGCGCGTTCGCTTAGTTGTTCGTGCTTGTTCCACAGATCGGATACAAGCTTGTCTAGAAGAAGTTCCGCACTGCAGAAATCGCGGCGATAATCGGCGACGACGCCAGAGTTCAGTGCCGACGGCCTTCTTGAAAGTACCACCCCTGTTAGGGTGTGACGAGTTTTGGAAACAAAGGAGCAGCCCGAGTTACTAGCCCTTTGAGTTCATGAAGAATAGGCCAGTTTATATGTTAGCTTTTGCCGTCCGACTTAGGAGGCGATTCGGTCTTCAGATTGTTATGATCGGAAAGCATCGGAGATCCATCCGCAGTGTTCCCAGCTTAACGATGACCACGCTAGAGATAGTAACCGAGTTTTGAAACCGCTCGTATCGTAACGTGGTAAGAGTTCGAGCGCATTTAGATCCTCCGGATCGCAGCCTGGTACCCATTTGTCGGTCGTCGAGCAAGGCTCGCGACAAAGTGACAAAAGTGGTACCATTTGTCGGGTCGCCGAGAAGGTTAATGCCTCAGCAGAGGACAAAGTGGTATCTACGACAAGTAAAGAGAGAGCGAGCATGTATGGCGCAGCATAGATGTGATCATTTCTTTTGTAAAAAGAAAGGGCGAAGAAGTATATTTTAGACCCTGGAGAAGTGTTTTGTGGTGATGATTAGAGGTGTTTCCTCGTGGGCTTAGACGGGTATTTGTGCGGGTTGTTTCTATGGCCATGGCAAGGATTGTTTCGTAAGATAGTAGTGAAGACTATATTGGCGCACGCTTGTTTTTTAGATTTAGAAGGAACATTCGGACGAACGTTTCTGGGGGAAGAATGTTATACCCGTAGTCCTGTGGTATGTATGCGAGGACGCACGACGAGAATACATGTAAAGATTGGAAAGGAAGAAAGAGGCGATTTTTTCCACTAAAAGTTTCCGCTTTTGAAGGAAAAGGTTCGTTAACGGGAATTGATTCCTGATTCGGTATTCTGACTTCGAATATTAGAGAATTATGGAATTTTATTTTCGAAATGGTCACTGGGCCCACGAGAAATTTACTGCTTTTGGGGCCCACTTTGTTTTAGATTTTGGCCATTATGGATATTTTCTAAGATGTTTTATTTTACAGAGGGCGACACGTGTCACCCCGCCAGTGGCTTCGGCCGAATGGCATTTGTGCACAACACCCTGTAGTCGCCGACTAAACGCTTTACATAACTTGCGAATGGATAATTCCTGCTATGTCTTTTCTCATTTTTGGGGATTTTTCAGAGAGACGGATCGTTTTGGAGCATCGAGAGGGCGGCTCTTGGCACCCTCTCATCAGCGGGTGGCGCGCACACGTGGACGATTTGGGCCAAGTGGTAGATATTTTGGTAGATATTCAGGGTTTTGGCGAGTAGGACTAGGCACTTGGGCATATCTCGCCCTACACTTCAGGTAACACTTGGCTCAATCTTCGCCATTGGTTGGCCTTGGCTTGGCTATAAATACCCTCTCCTTGATGAATTCTTCATCCATTCCTAAATGTTTCTAAGTGTGAAATCCCTCCTCTCCTCTTGTGACTCTCGCCCAAGAGCCCCTCTCCCCTTTGAAAGGCCCCTGGCCGAGAGCCCTCCTCTTGAGGTGCTAGCCTGGCACCCCCTAGCCTAGTTGTTTTCGTATATACCCCTTTTTTGGTGTAGAAATACCTCAAAAGTATTGTTATAATGCCCAAATTTACCTTAGCCGTATACCTTGTTGTATTCTAAGGTTATACCTATACGAAAAGCCCAGATATACTATTATACTTTCCGTCAGTCACAAAACCGAAACCCTAAGGAAAATCTCCATAGTTAGTTGGAGTGTTATGCAGGTTGGTTAGAACTTCTGGCGGTGGTTCGAGCGGGTCGAGTGAGTCGAGCTAAACCTGCCGCTTCGAGCGACATTTAACTCCTGATATTTACGGGCTTATCGAGGTTGATGTACCACGTGGCGCGATCACGTGGCTTACGAGTAGCCACGCTTGGCATTTGAGCGCTTTACGAGTCGATACTGCCGCGCGAGGTACGTGAACCTCTTCCTATCTCTTCTAGCACGATATGTGGAACTATGTAGTACGGAGACGCATACGTGCTAAATGTGTTTGAGTGGTTTAAAACATAAAGTGTTATAACGGCTTTATGGGAAGTTGGTTATAACACTTTATGTTAGTAAGAAGATACATGTGGTTTTTAAAAGGTAATCGATTTGAACTATAACCGCTTGTTATATGATAAGAAAGAACTTGAAGTATTTCAAAAGATTTTTGAATCATTTTGAAAGGAGAAGTAATACTTGGTGTTTGAAAACTTAAGAGTTATACTAGCTTTATGGGAAGTTAGGTATAACGCTTAAGAATGCTTTATCGATTTCGAAATCGAACGTGTATCGACAAACCATCGCAGCATAATAAAAGGAAATGTTTTGAATAATTAAGTATTATTAAAACCAAGAGAAACTTCCATCCGCATGTGCTAAGCATTTAGACAAAATGATATTTCCTAGATCACGGTCAGAATAAGATTTTTATAAACAAGAATATCCTACTCACATAAGACTTATGTTTCTCGATTGTTTAAAAGAGAATTATATTCTTAAATGAATAAGACCATGAACTACTAAACCTTTCTAAAATAAGAAACGTGAACATTTGAAATTAGGCAAACTTGGACGCTTGGAAAATAATGTTGTTACTTGATTTTACAAAGGTAAGAGTTTTGGTTTTCTTAAAAGGACAATACCTATTTTATACTACGTATCATGTGACTTATGTGAAAGAAACAGATCTTTTCTTAGATTTAATGGTGAAGTACTTTGGGGATGAGCACCGAACTTGTTAGCAGTAAAGTACCTCGTGGAATAACTTGATTGTATTGGTTTGTGATAGCCTTGTAATACTTTCTTGTTGCTTTGATAAGTAAACGTGTTAGGATGCTACGGTGTTAGTATCTTGTGATGTTTGTGTAAAGCGGGTTTCCTTGATTGTGCTTATTAACTATCAACGTTATGATAGTATTGTGGCATTCATCTCGAGGTGATTCCGGGTTAAGTCGCCTCCGACGCGGTAGACTCAAAGTGTCCGGGGACCATGATTCGAGAATACCTCACGCGGGTCCCGGGGCCTATGCGGAGCTACGAGTTCCAGTTAGCGCGCCCTTACGGGCACGCGTCTCGCGCTACGCGACTGGAAGTCCGTGACGACGCCGGAGAGCACCGACGCGGGAATACCTCACGCGGCCACGATTGGCCTACGCGGAGTCAGCGGAAGTTCCAGGACTAGACGCCGACATTAGATACATCGCGCAAGTCGGCCTTCGATCACGTGACTGTTCAGACAGATCTTATGATACGCTTCATGACCTTGGTACTGGCGTAGTAGCCTGGCTATGCCTTCGCATTTACCCTCAGACGGTTTTTGGACACAAAGGGACTCGTGTTCATGTGTATTCCTGGTGTTTTTCTATCATAGATCACGGCAAAGGCGATAAGGTATTCCACGGCATGATTGATGCATGGGCTCGAGACCCATAGTTATATCGAGTGATGATTTGAGGCGCGAGTCCCCGACTTGACACGCATCGCTATTTACGGTGAATCGTAGTTCGTTATCATACATGTCTCCCGCTTGTATAGACTACTATGATTTCATTTACGTGATTTATTTTTGTTTCACATACCGCACTGTCAGATCGACCTCCTTCGGGGCTGCGCTCATGCCGCAGTCGAGGTACACCAAATGCCGATCCTAGCTCTCGTGGTCACAGCGTTTGGGAAGCCCGCTTCTCGAGGCTTATCAGCCGTATAGTCCGTCAGAGTAAGTGTTTACATTCAGGGGTTTGGCTGGCCCGTCCCGCCATTGCGTCGTATCATTCTTAGAGGTCCGTAGTACCGCTGTAAGGTGGTTGGTAAAAGGATTAAGCCGCTCATTTGTAAAAGAGTTGATGGTTATTTATATGCCGAAAGGCAAGTTTTCACAGATTATTGTTTTATATTTCTGTTATCTCATGTTGTTGTTTTATGTTCCGCTGATTACTCTGATGTTGTGTCACTAGGGTGCCCGGGGTAAGGCACCAGTCACGGGCCCAGTTTCGGGTCGTGACATGCACCTTATCCATCTACCACACCAACTTGCACAAAATATCCTACCTAACCCATTGCCCTCTTTTTCGTCCCTTTGCCGCCCCACTTCCTTCCAATGCGGTGACACACGCCACCCTCCCGCTGGTCCAAAATGTTTCGCCTCTGAAAAATCCGCAAAAATAATAAATGACATAGCCGAATTTTCCCTTCGCAAGTTTAGTAGCCGCTTCGCCGAAAACGCACTCTTTGGCACTTGTGTACAAATTTCGAAACTTGCCAAATCTTAAGGCTTAAATTTTCTACGCACGCCCCACGCACATACCCGGAAAATACGGGTATAACAGCTTTCTTCTTTATATTCAGCTTAAGTCAAAAGACATTGCCGCAGTTATGTTCATTCTATATATAGTATACTTCAACTATATAATCCTACAACATGTAATTTCCAATTACAATAAGGACAAGAATATTTACCTCGATAAGCCCAAAATTATCCAAGTTATAATGTCGATCCCGAGCAAGGTTTAGCTCCTACTCCGAGCGCCCAACCCGCCTCCAACAACCCTTAGAAGTTCTACACAACTTCTTCTATATACTTCAACTCGCCATGAAGATTTCTTTAGTGGTTTCGGTTTGAGACTAAAGGACAAAAGGTAGTATTTCCTGCTCTAATGATAGAGGTAACTTTTGGAATACTACAAGGTATAAGGCAGTATTTTGGGTATAGAAACAATACTGGAGAGTATTTCTCTACCAAAAAAAGCGGGTATTATACGAGAACAACAACGCAAGAGTGTGTACCCTGGTCAACACTACTGTGAGTGGTACCCTCTCGGCCACAAAGCCTAACAAAGGGGAGTGGAGGCTGGGACGAGAACAACACAAAGGGGAAGAGTTTTCAAGACTTAGAATGAATTTGAGGATTTAAGAAAACCTTCAAGCAAGGGGGTATTTATAGGAAACTCGCTACGACCCATTCCGGCCCGTGGATCGCGCTTATCGGCACCAAGTAGTCATAAATCAGAGTAATCATCGGAATATAAAACAAGACATGAAACAGCTTTATAAAATAAGACATACGCTTATGTGAATAAACGTCGCTTTCGCATATATATATAAACAGTGGTTTAGCAGCTACATCCGATAATCGCATAACATGACTATGCACTTAAGGAAATATATAACTATGGCGGGACAGGTTCCCGCCATACCCTCGATCAGATAAAACTATCTACAACAGGAGATCATACCCAAAAGTAGAGCCTCCTAAAGATGGAGCTCCCGACACCAACGTAGAGATCCTAAGGATGTGGATCTAGCACTGCCGCCTCTTACCGCAGCATGAACGCACTGCCCCGGAGGTCAGTACAACAGGTACTAAGTATGTGAAACTGTAAAGTACTTAAATGAAATCATAACACTTTAAAAACCAATTTTACAAATATGCAACAAATGTAACCGCACATAATGCCATATCATAAACAAGAGCAACAATAGGTAAATGTAATAGGTCTTTTCTAAGCTGCGAATGATCGAAGCAGGGCCACTCGCCCATATTATCATTCTGCAAGCCTAATCCTGGACTCCCGGAGTCCGCATAGGCCACTCACATAGGCCCGCATGAGGTATACCGCCGCATCGAGGGTAGCTACTCCTGCAACGCCCCGACTCGTTGTCCGCACGGCCACATGCACCGCATGAGGCATAACCTCGCATACTAACCTCGAGCTCAGAGCTCGCATAGGCCCCCGACCCGCATGAGGTATTCTCGAATCATGGTCCTGCACCGCTCGAGTCTACCCGTCGGAGGGCGCTTTAACCCCAGATCATCTCAAGAGGCGAGTGATATAGTACTAACACAACAGCTTATAGTTCAAAACAACATAAGCATAAGTAAGACCGACCTCTTTACACAAGTCTAAAGACACTAACACACATAGCCTCACATCATGTCTACTTATCAAACCATCTTATTATTCTTTCACAATTCAATATAAGTCTGTTATAAACACATAGGCAAACTGCTTTCTTTTATCAATCTTAAGCGGTTATACTTAACTTCCCATAAAGCTAGTATAACTCTTAAGCTTCGCTTTAAAACCAATTAGTTCTCTTCAGAAAAAATGATTCAAGATTCTTTGAAATGCTTTCGCTTCTTTATTATTCGTGCTTAAGCCAGGCATTGCCGTAAGTATTATTCAGCTTAAGCCGCAGGCATTGCCGTAGTTATTATTCAGTTAACACACGTACGCTTCACCGCACTACATATATATTGTAAAATATCATGCTTTAGGAAGAATCACATACCTTCTCAAAAACCACCGCCAAGTTGAATATGTCGCACGCAGAATCAAATTATAATAGTCGACACGCCTATCAACGCTCGACTACTTTGTAACTAGTTCTAAACAGAGGGTTCTATATCCTACGGAAAATCAAGACTTCCTACCCGTGAGCTACTCAAGTTCATCAGGAAAACAAATTCTATGTAAGTACAATTTGATTATTCTTCTTTAAACCCTTCTACTATGATAATACCAATTCTATTACGTGATATTCTTCTAAGTATTTAATACTTAATCTTATACTACTACAGATGTATTCTCTAATTCAAAAGAGGGTTAGGATCAGTTACCTCGGTAAGCCCAATAATATCCTAGATAAAGTCGCACTGAAAGCAAGGTTTAGCTCCTGTTGTACGCTCCAGAACTCCAAGAAACCTTAGAAGTTCTTCACAACTTCTACAAAGGACTAAGGGATTTGGGCTAGGTATTTTGGGCATTATAACAATACTAGAAGACAACTTTTCTACCAAGGGAGGGGGTTTTGGCTAGGCTAGGGGAGGCCTCGCCAACTTTACTCAAGGGGGAAGTGTTTGGACGAAATGGCTTTAAGGAGAGGAGAGGATTTTTCAAGACTTGGAAGTAATTTTGTGGATGAAGAACTCTTCATCTGGGGGGTATTTATAGGTCAAGCCAGCCAACCAAGGCCAAGATGATGCCAAGTGCAAGGCAAGTGTAAGGCCAAGATTAGGCGTGTCCTTGGCCAACTTGCACACAAAATATCCTACCTAATCCTTGACTTGTGCAAAGGCACAAAAACGTACTAACCTTGTCCAATTCGGCCCAACGGGCGATTTCAAGTCAACCAATCGAGGTGCCAAGTGTCGCCTCCCATTGGTCCAAATGTTTCGCCTCTAAAAATCCGCAAAAATTAGAAATGGCATAGCCGAATTTACCCTACGAAAGTCGTGGAAACGTTTCGCCGAAAACTATTCGCTTTGTGAGTTGTGCCCAAGAAAACGCCAGGCCTAAACTTTTAAGGCTAGACTTTTGACGTATTCCCTTACGCACATACTGAAATACGGTATAACATTCTTCCTCTTAGAAACATTCGCCCAATGTTCCTTCCCAAGACGCTTAACGATAAGATTCTTCATAACTTAAACAGCTTGCAAATGCCACACACGCCACGTAACAACACTTAGGCATAAACGATAATGAAGATTTACAAGTAGGAAAGTGAATTACCCGGAGGTGGGGGAATAGGTGAGGTTACTTCGCCTCATGTCCTCCTCGGCTTCCCACGCCATCTCTCCTCGAGCTCATTCCGCCACAAGACTTTGACGGAAGCCACGCCTCGTCCGCAGACGCCTAACTCCGACGATCGACTATCGCTATGGAATCTCCTCATACGATAACCTCGGTCACCGGACATCGTCAATCGGGTGTACCCTAGATGGATCCCCGATACATCTCTCAAAGATGGATACGTGAAACATCGATGCACCGCTCCAGACGGACGGCAGATCCAACTCATAGGCAACCTTGCTTACCTCGCGACAACTCAAACGCCCAATGTACTTGGGCCGAGTTTCCTTCTTCCGAACCTCATCACACCCTTCACGGGTGACACCTTCAGAAAACCTAATCATCAATCGCGAACTCGGATGTCGACATTTACGATGATCCGTGATAATGACTGCCGACTCGAGTCATTAATAGCCACTCGATAAGCTTCACCTATCCATCGCCGCCGCACCAAATATGGTCCCACTAATCGCACCTCGCCCACATCGAACCAGCCTATAGGCGACCGCACTTCCTCCCATACAAGGCCTCATAAGGCGCCATCCGAATCTTGAGTGGTAGCTATTATTATACGCGAACTCAACTAGAGGCAAATGATCCTCCCAACTACCATCGAAGTCAATAACACAGCTCGCAGATATCCTCGAAGTGCGGATAGTGCGCTCTGCTGTCCGTCCTGCTCAGGATGAAATGCGATCGTGCTCACCGCGCTGTCCTAAACCCTCTCGAAGGACTCCGAGTTAGCCGTAAATCGGCTCGTCTGCGATATGATCGAAGTAGGGACTCCATGCACCGACGATCTCTGATGTAAAGTCCGCATAATCCTCACCAAAAGTCGCCCCGACGGAAGAAAGTGGGCTGATTTCACACCGCCGACGATAACCCATATAGAATCATGTCTCCTCCGAGTGCGAGGTAATCCCGCGATGAAGTCCATGTTGATCACCTCCCACTTCCGGTCGGGATCTCTATCGCCGCAACAAACCACCGTGCCTCTGGTGCTCTACCTTCACCGCGGACAACATGGGCATCGAGCTACGAACTCGCAACGCCCCTCTTCGCCATCCCACCAATACACAGATCTAAGGTCGTGGTACATCTTGGTCGACCCGATGGATAGAGTAACGCCGCTACCGTGCTTCCCAAGAACTCTGCCAAGTCCTCAAACATCCGAACACACAATATGCTCTCAAACCTTAGCACCCCATCCGGTGCTACCTCAAAAGGACCCTTGCCTCACGAAGAGTCAGATCACGATAACGTGTCGTATCGGATCCTCAAATTGCCTCTTCACCTCGCCGGCGATGGAAGACTCGGCAACCTCACGAACTCTAACCCCACCGCTATCGTAATCAATCAAACGGACACCAAGGCTCGCTAATCGATGCAAATCACGAACCATGTTCCTCCTCTCTAGTCGCACATCCGATAGGCTCCCCATCGACTACGACTAAGAGCATACGCCACAACATTGGCCTTCCCGTGGTACAGATATCAACGTCGTAATCCTTAAGCAACTCTAACTACCGCTCTCGCCGTGAAGTTCACTCCTCTGTCTGAAGATATACCGAGGCTCTTGTGGTCCAGATAAATATCCACGTGAACTCCATACAAATAGTGCCTCCAGATCTTCAGCGTGAATCACGCCGCTAACTCCAAATCATGGGCGGGTAGTTCCTCCGTGTTTCTTCACGTCGGACGCATATGCTATAACCCCGCCATCGCATCAACACACATCCCAACCCGATGCTCGACGATCGCAATATACAACATAACCATCCGACCTCCGGAAGAGTAAGAACGGGGCGGTCGCCGCCTCTTTCAAGAATCGAAACCCCGCCACAAGCATCACCATCAAACTTGGCCGCTCGAGTCACCCTAGTCAATGGTGCGTAGATAGAAGCAAACTTCTACGAACCGATAATAACTCGCAAGTGCCCGTAAAATCGCGAACCTCTCGCGGAGTAAGAGTTCAGGCCAACTCCGACCGCTTCGATCTTGGCCAGATTCACTGAATACCATCGGCCGGCAATATGCCTAAGAAAAGCCACCGGTTAACCAAACTCACATTTGGAAAACTTCACAGAATGGCTGTCCCGAGAATCACAAGACAAGCCTCAAATGCTCCGCATGCTCCTCGCCCGAGCGAGTAAACCAAGATATCATCAATGAACACTATCACAAACGTGTCCAAAATGGTTTGAACACTCGGTTCATCAAATCCATGAATACCACGAGCATTGGTCAACCCAAAAGACATGACCGAACTCATAATGCCCGCACTGGTCGGAATGCGATCCTAGGGACATCCACCTCTCTCGACTAACTCGATGATAGCCCGATCGCAGATCAATCTTGAGAAACATCTCGCGCTCGCAATCGGTCGAACAAATCATCAATCCCGTAAGGGGTATTCGTTTAATGGTCACCTTGTTCACCGTCAGAGTCAACACACATGCGCGGCCCCGCCCTTCTTCTTCTTCACGAACAATACGGCGCTTCCTCAGGAGAAACACTAGGCTCGATGAAGCCCTTCTCCAAAGAAATCCTCACCGATCCTTCAACTCTCTCAACTCGGCGGTGCATTCTGTATGGCGAATGGAAATAGCCGAGTGTCCGCAATATGTCTATACAAAACTCAATCTCCTCTCGTGAGGATACCCGAGGTCGCCCGAAACACGCCTGGGAACTCTCGACCACCGAATCGACGGAAAATCTGGTACCGCAGCTTCAAAGATCAAACACTCGAACGAGATGGTAGATATACCCTTCGCACCATCTTCCTAGCCTCGAGGTAGGAAATAAACCTACCACCTACGATACCGCGCTCCTCCCACTCAACAACCGGCCCTCAGAAATCGAACCGCATTACTACTCTCTCTGCAGTCTACATTGGCGTAGCAGAAGCTAGCCAATCCATCCCCATGATCACGTCAAGTCAATCATCTCCAACTCTATCAAGTCGGCCAGGGTCCACGATCAGAATGGTCACAGACAAGCTCTATATACCCGCCGAGCTACTACGAATCACCATCGGGCGTAGCTACCGAAAGCGGTCTATGGACTCGTGCTCTATCCTATCCTACTAGCAACAAGGGGAGATATATAGGACAGAGTAGAACCCGGATCTATCAAAGCATACATCAAACCCGAACCGATAAGGTACTGTGGACATCGTGATGCCTCACGATCCCGCTTACCGACAAAGCATAAACGCGTTCGAGGACCGCTAGAATCGACCCGAGCCACGACTCGCCGCGACATGCCGACCCATGAGTACCACGCCCGGGCGAGTAATCAGAGAGATGAAGCGCAACGTAACTCGAAGGTCGAGCCCTACCACCGCCACGCCGGCCGACAGCCGCAGTGACCTGCTGGCCACAACCAGAATAAGCTCCAAAACAGTACCACACTTCCCGTAATGGGATCTACCGACGGCCACACCGGGGGTGGTCGATCGCCGCACTCGCTACTCGATGTCCAAGCCTGGGCCCCGGTCCGCCCTCGAATACTCGTTTTGGCCGGCGAGGTGCAGGAGTGCTATGAGCTGGCTGTGGTGCAAATCCAGATCTGGAGGCCGCCACCACGATAGCCACCAAGACCTCCCGCCCCGCCTTCTTCTGCCGCTCGCCCACTCGCCGACCGCGCTCTCGCATCCAGGCATGAGCTCGCATGCGGTAATGTCCATACCTACCAAGAGAAACACCCGCACATGACTCTGCCATATAATCATCTAGCCCGGTGACGTAGCGGTGCACCCTATCCTCCATATCTGCTACCAATGCTGGGACATATCGAGCCAATGAATCAAACTCGACATTTTACTCCCTGACAGTGCGTCCCCTCTGCCTCAGCAGTAAAAATCTATCAGCCCGCGCCCTCCTCATCTGTGGAGGCAAGAAGTGAGTGAGGAAAGCCTCGGAGAACTCATCCCAAGTCGCTGGGACGCTGCGGTTTCCCGGATAACTCCTATGATCAAACCAATCGATCGCGATCACGCACCGATGCGAACCGGAGTCACAGACTGCCTCGAGGCCTTGATCACCCGCATGATCCTTCATGGCCGACGGATGAACTCCTCGCGGATCATCCTCCGCCTCGACCAGTAAAACTCGCGGGCTACAACTCAAGAAATCTCGTAGCCTCAAACTATTCGCCTGGGTGCACTACGGCGGCCGAGCCGAGCTGGAATTGAACCGCCGATTCGGCTTATCCTCGTATCTCGCCACAACTCTAGCCAATAGTCGGGCTATCTCCTTGTACCCTAACCTCCGCCCCAGCCGTGGGATGCGAGGCGTGGGTGCTGGTTCACGGGCCGCGGGCGCATAGAACTCGCTGCTCGTATAGATCGGGCTCGAGCCCTCGTAACTCTCGGTGTCCGATCGCGCCTCCTCCGCTTTGCCCTTCGGGGGTTGCCTTACGTGGAGGCATAATCATACGTAAAAGGAATACGTTAGAGGGTCCAATTTTTAACACGCCTCTAAAGCACGATCTCGAGTGAGAAGAATGGAAACCAATCCTAAATATCTTATAGCCTCACGATTATTGGTGTGGTGCACAACACACCGATAATCAAGACTTACTAGATACGGTGTAGACACTTTCCGAGGATTAATCGCTCGATACCACTTTTGTCACGCACTCCATTCCGGCCCGTGGATCGTGCCTTACCGGCACCCAAGTAGTCACACATCGAGTAATCGGAATATAAAACAAGACATGAAACAATTTATAAAATAAGACACGCTTTATGTGAATAAACGTCGCTTTCGCATATATATATAAATGTGGTTTAGCGCTTACATCCGACTAATCGCATAACATGACTACGCACCTCTAAGGAAATATACAACTATGGCGGGACAGGCCGCCATACCCTCGATCGTACAAAACTATCTACAACAGGAGATCATACCCAAAAGTAGAGCCTCAAAAGATGGAGCTCCTGACACCAACGTAGAGATCCTAAGGATGGATCTAGCACTGCTTGCCCTTACCGCGGCATGAACGCATGGCCCAAGGAGGTCGCGACAACAGTACTAAGTATGTGAAATCAGAAAGTACTTAAATGAAATCATAACACTTTAAAACCAATTTTACAAATATGCAACAAATGTAACCGCACTTAATGCCATATCATAAACAAGAGCAACACTAGGTAAATGTAATAGGTCTTTTCTAAGCTGCGAATGATCGAAGCAGGGCCACTCGCCCATATTATCATTCTGCAAGCCTAACTCGACTCCCGAGTCCGATAGGCCACTCACATAGGCCCGCATGAGGTATAACCCGCATCGAGGGTAGCTACTCGGCAACGCCCCGACTCGTTGTCCGCATGGCCACATAGATCGCATGAGGCATAACCCGCATACTAACACGAGCTCGTAGCCCGCATAGGCCCCCGACCCGCATGAGGTATTCTCGAATCATGGTCCTGCATCACCGAGTCTACCCCGTCGGAGGCGCTTAACCCCCGGTATCATCTCAAGAGGTGAGTGATATAGTACTAACACAACAGCTTATAGTTCAAAACAACATAAGCATAAGTAAGACTGACCTCTTTACACAAGCGTTACAAGACACTAACACACATAGCCTCACATCATGTCTACTTATCAAACCATCTTATTATTCTTTTCACAATTCAATATAAGTCGGTTATAAACACATAGGCAAACTGTTTCTTTTATCAATCTTAAGTGGTTATACTTAACTTCCCATAAAGCTAGTATAACTCTTAAGCTTCTGTTTTAAAACCAATTAGTTCTCTTCTGTAAAAAAATGATTCAGTATTCTTTTGAAATGCTTTCAGTTCTTTATTATTCAGGCTTAAGCCGTGAGGCATTGCCGTAAGTATTATTCAGGCTTAAGCCGTGAGGCATTGCCGTAGTTATTATTCGCTAACACATGTACGCCTACCGTACTACATATATATTGTAAAATATCATGCTTTAGGAAGAATCACATACCTTCTCAAATAAACCACCGCCAAGTTGAATATGTCGCACAGAATCAAATTTATAATAGTCGACACGTCTATCAACGCTCGCACTACTTTGTAACTAGTTCTAAACAGAGGGTTCTATATCCTACGGAAAATTGGGCAAGACTTCCCTACCCGTGAGCTACTCAAGTCCATCAGAAAACAAATTCTATGTAAGTACAATTTGATTATTCTTCTTTAAACCCTTCACCGTGATAACAGTTCAATTCTATTCTGTGATATTCTTCTAAGTATTTAATACTTAATCTTATACTACTACAGTATGTATTCTCTAATTCAAAAGAGGGTTAGGATCAGTTACCTCGGTAAGCCCAATAATATCCTAGATAAAGTCGCGCCTGAGCAAGGTTTAGCTCCTAAGTTGTACGCTCCGGTAACTCCAAGAAACCTTAGAAGTTCTTCACAACTTCTACAAAGGACTAAGGGATTTGGGCTAGGGTATTTTGGGCATTATAACAATACTAGAAGACAACTTTTCTACCAAGGGAGGGGGGGTAGGTTTTGGCTAGGCTAGGGGAGGCTTCGCCAACTTTACTCAAGTGGGGGAATGTGTTTGGACGAAATGGCTTTAAGGGAGAGGAGAGGATTTTTCAAGACTTGGAAGTAATTTTGTGGATGAAGAACTCTTCATCTAAGGGGGTATTTATAGGTCAAGCCATGGCCAACCAAGGGCCAAGATGATGCCAAGTGCAAGGCAAGTGTAAGGCCAAGATTAGGGCAAGTGTCCTTGGCCAACTTGCACACAAAATATCCTACCTAATCCTTGACTTGTGCAAAGGCACAAAAACGTGCTAACCTTGTCCAATTCGGCCCAATGGACGATTTCAAGTCCACCAATTGGAGGGTGCCAAGTGTCGCCCTCCCGTTGGTCCAAAATGTTTCATCTCTCGGAAAAATCCGCAAAAATTAGAAATGGCATAGCCGGAATTTACCCTACGAAAGTTGTGGAAACGTTTCGTCGGAAAACTATTCGTTTTGTGAGTTGTGCCCAAGAAAAACGTTTTGTGCCTAAACTTTTAAGGCTAGACTTTTGTACGTATTCCCTTACGTACATACTCTGGAAATACGGGGTATAACAAAACCAAAGGCCATGATCAAGCCAAGTGCAAGGCAAGTGTAAGGCCAAGATCAAGCCAAGTGCACCCTATCCCTACTCCACCAAACATGGCACAAAACAAGGCACAAAACAAGGCCAAAATAAGGCACAAAACAAGGGAGGAAACGCCCCCTTCGTCCACTCCATCTGCCACTTGAGGGTGACAAGTGTCACCCTCTCGCTGGTCCAAAATGTTCCGACGCCTAAAAATCCGCAAAAATTAAAAATGACATAGCCGGAATTTTCCCTTCGCAAGTTCTGTAAAACGTTTCGTCGAAAAACGATTCTTTACGGGGGTTGTGTACAAATTTCGAATCTTGCCTAACTTTAAGGCTCAAACTTTTCTACGTACGCCCCCACGTACATACTCTGGAAATACGGGGTATAACATTCTCCCATCCTTAGAAACATTCGTCCCGAATGTTCCTTCTCAAGATGGATAACGATGCAGTTCCTTCTTAATCTTAAAGAAGTTGCCAATGCCACACATGGCCACAAACTAACACACGCTCCAATACTTAATCCAAGTCCATGAGGAATCACCTCCATCACTACAAAAGCTCCCACCCAAGGTCTAAAAGATATTCCTTCGCACCTTCACTTTACAACAAAATTATCACTTCTATGCTCTAACACATACTCGCTTCTTCCCTTACTCCAGATTTCTTCTAACACTTGAACTCTTCTAGTATACGTACTCATACTTTCGTCATTACTTCGCTCAAAATTTCCGAGCCACTACCTCCCAACTTGGTCATCTTACTAGCCTCGATCTTCTTTAAGGCCATTCGCCTTCACGAACCGCTCGTCGAACATATCCACGAACTCATACGATGGTCACCTAAACCGGGCCTAGCACCCTCGTGACCCTACCATCTGCGACCACCCGAACCGACTTACATAAAGCGGGCTACGGGTTGACCCGCAATACGCCCTCAACCCGACCCTCCGTCGCACCAACTCTTGCTCCTCGATACGGAACAATCTTACTAATTCACATCATGAAAGCCACCACTTTCATTTTACACAACCCATGGACTTATTACACAATTATCTCCCACGTATACTACGTGACTCGATAAAGGTCAAACATAAAATAAATCTTTTGCTCAAGACTACCTTACCTCTAAGGTCTCAATCGTGAAATATTCTAAGGTTCACACCTACCATGCCCCCATACTTATCCTTCCAACTAACCATGTTTTCTAACTCACAAATAACACAACGCTATCCGTACATAGCACACAATAATAAGATCATCATATCAAGCTTACCAAAACTCTAGAGGGTTAAGGATATACCTGTATCCACCGCTTTACTCTAATCATAGGCCTGTCCTGCAGGGCGCATAACTGTAGAAGGTGATGAACCAGCCATAGATCTTGAAGGCCGAGTCTCTACATCCGCGCTACCTCTGATCGGACAATTTCTCGCAAAATGGCCCTGCTGGCCACATGTAAAACAAACTCCCAAATTAGCACGACACTCCCCAAAATGGAGCCTACCACAACGGTCACAACGAGGTAGGGGTGGCTTCACCGCTAACACCGCTTCTCCCGAAATTGAACCTCGAGCCCCGACTGCCTCAAGACGGTGGAGGACCACTCAGATCGGGCGGGGTACATAACTAGCTCGCCACGAGGCGGTCCGCCTCGAAAGTCGCCAAAGACTCGTTGTCCCGCCCTCTTCTCGTTGATCCGTGCCATTCCGCCGACCTCTCCGTGCCTCACATCCTAGCGCATGAGCTCGCACGCGGCAATGTCCATGCCGGCTCAAGAGCTACACCAACAAGCCTCGCTAAGTAATCATCTAGCCCTGACGTAGCGGTGCACTCTATCCTCCATGGTCGCCACCAAAGGGGACATACCGAGCCAACGAGTCAAACTCCACGTTGTACTCCCGAACCGCACGCCTCTCGCCTCAAAGATCATAAACTGCTTACCGTGCCCTCCTCATCCGCGGAGGCAAGAAGTGAGTGAGGAATGCCTGCGAGAACTCGCCCCATATCGAAGCGCATGCTCTCCCGACGGCTCCCATGAATCAAACCACCGATCGCGTATCACGCGGCCGATGCGAACCTAATACCACCGACTTCGATCTCGGCTCGATCACTCACGACCACAGAATCGCTTGGATGAACTCGCGGATCATCCTCGTGCCTCGACCCATAAAACTCGCGGGCTACAACTCGTAAAGTCCCGTAGCCTCAAACTATCTCGCCGGTGTACTACGGTGCTCGAATCGAACCGCCAGATCCAAATTATCCTCATATCTGCCACGACTCGCCGAATCGCCATCTCCTTGTACTTATCTCATCCGCTTCCAGCCGTGGACCGAGGCTCGTGTATTGTGGTCTCAGCAGCCCACCGCCGCGCTCTAAACTCGCTGGCCGGGCGGCGTCAGAAACTCGCCGTCAAGCACAATCTGTGTATCGATCGGCTCGCGCATTCTCTCAGATCTCACTAGCAGCCTCCTCGCTTTGCCCTTCGGGCTCGTTGCCTTACGCGAGGCATAATCGTAAAACGAGATACGCCGTAGGGGTCCAACTTACAACATTTCTAAGGCACGATCTCGTAATGAGAAGAAGTGGAAACCAATCCTAAATGTCTCGCAGCCTCTCGATTATAGATGTGTCGCACAACACACCGATAATCAAGACTCTAGTAGACACGGCTCGTAGACACTTTCCGAGGATTAATCGCTCGATACCACTTTTGTCACGACTGCCTCGGCCCGTGGATCGTGCCTTACCCCGCACCCTAGTGATACAACATCGAGTAAATCAGCGGAAATAAAACTTAAACATGAAACAAGATATATGATCATAAACAAAGCAACCAAACGGTCACCTTCCAATAAAATATATATATACAAGTCTTTCAAAACGAGCAGCTTTAATCCCTTTTACAAACCCCGCCCACAACAAGATTACTGCACTTCTAAGAGTTTTATACAACATGACGACAGTGGCCCCGCCATACCCTTTAATGTACAAGAACCTACAACTCGTGGTAACATACCAAAAGATAAGCCTCCGAGAACTGAGCTTCCCAACGCCGAATCGTGATCCTATGAGCGAGACTAACATCGTGTACCTCTACCGCAGATGAACGCACCCGGGCGAGGTCAAGATAACAGTACCAAGTATGTGAATCGAAAATATCAGAAATGAAATCATAATAGTATATAAAAACAGAGACATGTATGATAACAAAACTACGCTCACAACATAAAAGCAACATGTCAAGTCGTGACTCACGCCTCAAGTCATCACTCAAATATAACCCGAATTTAACTCGACAACGCCGCACGCCCCAAGATCTCACCTCGTGATAAGCATGGCCATGGAACCATCCTAATGGAAGATACCTGGGCCACCCATCGTGTCGGTATGTACAAAGGAAATATCCAGATAGCAATCGAAATGGAAGCATACTCGCGCCACCCATCGTGGTCGATGTCCAAAGCAAATAACAAGATAACACTTAATGGAAGCATACCCGGGCCACCCATCGTGTCAAGATGTCCAAAAGGATCGACAGTGGAAGCATACTCCGGGCCACCCATCGTGTCGATGTCCATCAATCAACCGATAACCGCCTCCAACGAGACGCCAGAATACGTAAATACAACACTTGCACAACAAAGGCTATCACAACAAGCATAGGCAAGTTCAACAAACTCATAGACTTATATTTTATTACAACAAATCCGGGTTTTAACCCCAAATTACTACATACATTAATTCTTATTAAAGGATCCGTTTCTTTCACAAAAGTCACACAATACCCGCAGTATAAAAAAAATAGAGTGACTATCTTTTTAAGTAAACCCAAATACTTCCCTTTGTAAAATCAAGTAACAACATTATTTTCCAAACGTTCAAGTTTGCCTAATTTCAAATGCTCAAGTTTCTCATTTTAGAAAGGTTTCATAACTCATAGTATTAATCTCTTTTAAAGCCATCGAGTAACATATGTCTTGTGTGTGAGTCGTTTATTCTTGTTTATAACAATCTTGTTACTGACCATGATCTAGGAAATGTAATATAATTTTGTCTTATCTTAGCTTCTATGCAGATGGAGGTTTCTACTGGTTTTAATAACAATTAGTTATTTGTCAATACATTTTCCTTTATTAGCGCTGCTGTGGTTTGTTCGACACTTATTCTCATTTCCAAATCAAGAAACCTTATTCTTTTAAAACCAAGTACTCATTACTCGAATGAGGTTTCACAACATTTTAAACAAAATGTTATATAACAAGTCAAATAAGTTATGTCTCTTATCTTTCAAGATCAAGTCTCTAACTTCTACAATCAATAAACCATTCTTTTACCTACATAGAGTCGTTATAACTAACTTCCCATAAAGCTATTATAACACCCTATGTTTTGAACCAACCAAACTCATTTAGCATATGTACGCTCACCGTACTACATAGTTTACAAAACATCATGCTAGAAAGGATAGGAAGAGGTTCACATACCTCGCGACGATTATCGACAATAAGCAAAACGCCCACAAGATCAGAATCTGGCTAGCCTTTTCCACTCTTCAAGTAGAATACGCTACTCGTAGTACTTCCACCTATATAGGCCACAAACGCTATTAACTTCTAAACGCACGGTTCCATATTCTACGTAAAATTCAAGATTTTTCCCGCAAATCACAGCGTAAATATCCTCTCTACCGAGGCCGCTACCAAGCCAACCAGTGGGGTTATACGATTAACCGGACGTACAATTCCTACTACACAAGAATACCACACAAGTCCATCGTAATACACCCATGTAATTACAGTTCAGTTCTCTTCTTTATATTCAGGCTTAAGTCAAAAGACATTGCCGCAAAGCTATGTTCAGTTCTATATATAGTATACTTCAACTATATAATCCTACAACATGTAATTTCCAATTACAATAAGGGGACAAGAATATTTACCTCGATAAGCCCAAAATTATCCAAGTTATAATGTCGATCCTGAGCAAGGTTTAGCTCCTACTCCGTGCGCTCCAACCCGCTCCAAACAACCCTTAAAAGTTCTACACAACTTCTTCTATATACTTCAACTCGCTATGAAGATTTCTTTAGGGTTTCAGTTTGAGACTAAAAGGACAAAAGGTAGTATTTCCGGGCTCTACGTATAGAGGTAACTTTTGGAATACTACAAGGTATAAGGCCAAGGTATTTTGGGTATAGTAACAATACTTGGAGAGTATTTCTCTACCAAAAAAAGGGGGTATTATACGAGAACAACAACGCAAGAGGGGGGGGTGTACCCCTCGGTCAACACTACTAGGAGGGGGGGTACCCTCTCGGCCACAAAGCCTAACAAAGGGGGAGGGGGGAGGCTAGGACGAGAACAACACAAAGGGGGGAAGAGTTTTCAAGACTTAGAATGAATTTGAGGGATGAAGAAAACCCTCAAGCAAGTGGGGTATTTATAGGGAAACCAAAGGCCATGATCAAGCCAAGTGCAAGGCAAGTGTAAGGCCAAGATCAAGCCAAGTGCACCCTATCCCTACTCCACCAAACATGGCACAAAACAAGACACAAAACAAGGCCAAAATAAGGCACAAAACAAGGGAGGAAACGTCCCCCTTTCGTCCACTCCAATCCGCCACTTGAGGGTGATAAGTGTCACCCTCTCGTTGGTCCAAAAATGTTCTGACGCTCGGAAAAATCCGCAAAAATTAAAAATGACATAGCCGGAATTTTCCCTTCGCAAGTTCTCAGAAACGCTTCATTTAAAAACGATTCTTTACGAGGGTTGTGTACAAATTTCGAATCTTGCCTAACTTTAAGGCTCAAACTTTTCTACGTACGCCCCCACGTACATACTCTGGAAATACGGGGTATAACACGCATAATGATACTATGGGCGATTGGCCTTGCTTCGATCATTAGCGGCCTAGAAAAGACCAGTAACGTTATATCTATTTTGCTCTTGTTTATGCTGTGGCACTATGTGCGGTTAAATTGGTTGTTAAGACGTATTTGTAATTGGTTTTAAAATGTTATGATTTTATTTCAAGATTTTTACGCTTTCACATACTTGGTACTGTTATCGACCTCCTCGGGGCCGCGTCATGCCGCAGTGAGGTACACCGATTCTTGATCCTCGCTCATAGGATCACAAGCGTTTTGGGAAGCTCCGTTTCTCCGAGGCTTATCTTTGTATAGTCCCCGTTGTTGTGGTACTTACATTCGTGGGGTATGGCGGGCCATGTCCGTCGTTGTTGTTATAACATTCTTAGAGGTCCGTAGTAATCGCTTGTGGCGGGGTTTGTAAGGGATGTAATCGCTCAAGTTTTTTTTATATATACAAAAAGGTAATCGTATTGTTAGCCTGCTTTTCTTATTTCATTATCAGTATCTTGTTTCGTGTAAGTTTTTATTTCCACCGATTTTCTCGATGTTGTATCACTAGGTGCCCGGTAAGGCACCACCACGCCCGGTCGGGTCGTGATGCCTAATCGCTATTCTCTCGATGTATATCGAGAGTGGTGCCAGTAGGGCACCGCGTCCGGTCAGTCGTGACAACTACGTACGTACATTCTTTTCAAAAGACTCCTTTTTATGTAAAACCCCAAGATACTAACACCCGTAGTATCAAGGTGTGTCTATTTTTCAAAGTAAGTTACTACACTTTTAGAAAACTCATTTCAAAGCTTGAAATCAAGTAACTTCAAATTTTCACAATCTAGGCAACTTATGCCTTATAATCAAAATAGACAACTTTCTTAACTTTCCATAAAGCCGTTATAACCAACTTCCCATAAAGCCGTTATAACCCTTTATGGTTTTAGACATATTCATTCCTTTTATAACCAAGAGACTTATACTTTTAAAACCAAGTATCACATACTTACAAAACAAGTTCTTAACTTTCAAAATACTTCAAGTCTCTTAATATTTAGAAAACAAGTTTCTTCTACTTTTAAACCTCAAGTAACTCACACCTTAAAACAAGTTACTTCTCTTAAATCATGTCATTTCTCCTCTTTTAAAACAATTAAGTAAATCACTCATTTGACTCCCCTAAAGTCATTATAACGACCCTTAGGTTTTGGAACTAAGGCACTAGCCAAAAGATTTGGAAACCCCTTCCTTTTCAAGACTCTATGTACTTTAAGTAAAATACTTTCACTCTTAGGAATCCAAACTCCACTAAGGAAATGGATTATACAACTTACAATTTAAACATCAAAGTACAATCAAGGAAGTACATAGAACAAATTCTATTTTAGGCAATCCAAATATAACCAAGGAATGGATCATTTAAGGAGTAGGACATACTTTCTTTATCTTAAGGAATCATGCTAGAAGAGAAGATAGTTCACATACCTTTTCGGCTAAATCCACAAGCTAAGCCGAATACGCCGCACGTAGAAGTGTCAACCTATAATGGTCACAACATGACTATCAATTTCTAGTTTCTAACGTATAATAATACTAAGTATACGGTCTCTTATTCTACGGAAAATCGGGCAGCACTTCCTTTGTTTCTACATACATTGCCACCTTTTTCAAGGCCGAATACAATAACCAACACGCCACATTTAAGGCTCAAAACAACAACCAACCAAAGGGGATTACACGCCTTACAATACGTGTAAAATTCTGCCCCACAATTCATACCAAGTAGTTTAATACTCACAAGACATTCTCGGCCAACAATAACTCAACACAAGTCCTTTCCAATTCTTTTCCAATTCCAAGTTCTAAGATCTAACATGTTATATAGTCATAAACAACTTCAACAACTACAATTTCCTTCTTACACAACATGCGACGACTTAAACTAATAATCAACTTGAAATGTAACCTTAAGGCTAAACATGCTAGTTTTCGGATTAGGGTTCCATTAGCCAATACACTTATCAAACTTCATACTAAACATCTCATGCTTGCTAATATCCATAGCTACAACAATAAGTAAACTTTAATTGCTAAAACGACAAGATTTATACCTTTACAAGCCCTTAAAATTTCCAAGATTCAAAGTCGCTCCTTAGAAATTATTAGCTCCTTTCCTTAGGTTCCAATCCGCTACAAGCACTCCTTATAAGCCTATGAAGAACTCATCTTCAAGTTCCAACTTCAAAGTTGAAGAACTCCTTAAGTTTCCGCCTTGCGACTAACGTGAAAACGTCGTTTTTCTGCAATCTTTCTATTGAGATATCCTTACAATATCCTTAGGGACCTTGGGTTTAAGTCTTGTGAATAATGGATCAAAACTACAAAAATTTTGTGTGGGAGATATGTCAAACCCGAGAGCAACTAAGCTAGCACAAGCTTTCTCTAAATTTTTCTAAGTGTGGAAGACCTTGTCTTGCACTAGTAGTATGCTTATATAACACATTGGATGGCTTAGATTAAAACATTTGTGGGCTAGGATGAAGGACAATTAATGTTAAGCCAAGTGGACAAGTTGACTTGGTCAACAATCTCAAGCTAGCAAGACTTATCTTCATTGATGGTCAATGACCATTTTACCCTTACTAAAAACGTCCAAGACCATATGTGGGGGGTGCCACGTGTCGCCCTCTCATTCATCCATAAAATTTTGTAACCCTCGTGGGCCCCACAAAAATGTAAGATTCTCTGTGGCCCCACATGACCAAATCCAGAAAAATAAATTTCCATAATGTTAATAAGTTCCATACTCTTCAAATAATGCATTTTGAGAATCCAATTCTCAACAACGAACATTTTTCCTTTCCGACGTTCGGAAGATTTTCTGTCGGAAAAACAATTCTTCCTTTCGTACCAATTTCTCAAGTCTTGTGTTCTCGCGTCTATTCTCTTATACATGTCTTGGACTTACGGGGTGTAACACCTTCACTAGCCAAGAATTTTGTGCCTTTGAATCAAGCTTGTACTAGCATTCCCCTCTTACGGTAGTGTGGGAGAATTTGTGGTGGAGTCATATCACGATAATGATGATGTTGAGGTAGAGGTTGATACCCGCAAGGAATACATGATTGACGAAGATGATAATTTTGTTGACATGGCTGACTTGTTTGATGAGGATAGGGATACAGTGGTTGACAAACCAGCTATAAGAGACTTCACTCCTGAGGTATCACCTTCTGCTATAGAGGATTCAGATCCTTTTATGGGCATAATACTCCAGGGTAAGGAGATCCCACAGGTTACACCAGCGCTACCGATTGGTTTGGATAGGGCTTTTCCTATTAGGAATGTGGATATTCGTGGATCGAGGTGCGAATGGTGATGAAGTTAATCGAACAAAGGCACAGATTTTATCAACATCTTCATGGAGGCGAGAGAGGCACAGTTGTGGCGTCAGAAACAGGCAGGTTTGACAGGCGCGAACAACTACGGCCCATCATTGGATATCATTACAGAGGCTCTTCACAGGAAGCGGTACATGTTGCAGGCACATCATCCCTACACTCATCATCGCACAGAGCAACAGATGATAGCAGATATGACACATCCAGGCAATGGAAAATACATGAAGATTGGTACTGAGAAGTTAGATCGGATACTCAGGGCCATGACAGATGCATTGCTAGCTTCGGCACTCAGCCCATTGATTCCAAAGATGCAGAGCTGCTCCGAGGATTACACATCGGGCAACCTTATCCATCACTACTAGATCCAGATCCAGATCCGGACCCAGGACTCCTTTCACATGATCAGATTTTTAGAGTATTTGGGGGATGACGGAGATGAGACACTTCAGATTGAAGACTTTGTATGCCCGGAGGTAGTTTATAGCTTTAGGCTTACATTGTATCTTCATTTTGTTTGTATCCACATTTGTAGTATCATCATCGAGTATGTTATAAACTCGGTGATGATCATTGCTTATTTGATTATTGCTTCTTCTTTCTTTTTGCACTCCTGCTGATGAGCAGTGTATTTTCCCCTACGGGGGCCCCATGTACTTTACTTTTTTATATATAAAATAACCTAGGCCCACAAGCCTAGTGGATTATTAAAAAAAAAAAAAACATCGCCCATGCATATCCATCTATCATAAGCCAAACGAGGAATCAAATCCAAAGTGTGCATCATCACTATTTACTCCCATTCATGGCCAAAAAGGATTCTCTTTTCGAACTTTTCCTTAGTCATAACTATAAACACTTCAATTCTTTAAAACTTGAGCCTTACACCCTCGTGACCCTATCACATAGCGGGACTACCTCCAATCGAATTTATTCTATTTCGGCACGGTTGACCCGCAATGTTCCATAACCCGATCCATTATCGCACTTAATTCTCATTCTTGGTCCAAATAAATATTACTGCCCGAGATGGCCTTATACATCTAAGGTCTCAACGATCATCAATATTCTAAGGTTCATAATTATTCTATGTCCTTAGCCTACATTATCAGTCCCCACATACAGGAAATGTAGCTTCTTAATATCTCATAATCACGTTGTCTCACTCACAACAACTCTAATTTCTCCATACCATTATTATTCACATAATCACTTAAGCGTACAACACAACTTAATCTAACAACATGGTATGCTCTCAAATCAATAAAACATGATCTCAGAGTGAGAAGAATGGAAACCAATCCTAAATGTCCTGCAGCCTCTTGGTTATAGATGTGGTGCACAACACACCGATAACCAAGACTCTACCAGACACGGTCTGTAGACACTTTCCGAGGACTAACTGCTCTGATACCACTTTTGTCACGACCCGACCCCGGGCCGCGACTGGTGCCCTACCTGGGCACCCTTACAGGTATACATCAGAGATAATCAGCGGAACATACATCAAACTTATAAAATAAATCAACAAGAAATAAACAACAGGTTAGCCGATAAGGCTACCTCCCTGGACATATATATATATATATAGCCAAAAGCAGTTACATCATTTTTCTTTTACAAACTGACCCACAAGATATGACTACAGACCTCTAAGAGTATAGACATAACAACTGTAACGTGACAGGGTCCCGTCATACCCCTGAATGTACAACAACCGACAATACCAGAGATCCGAATCAAAGATAAGCCTCCGGAGTGAATGGAGCTTTTACCCAAAAACTGAACAGAGATCCTAGAGCGAGGATCACCAACCTGTGTACCTAAAACATGCGGACATGAACGCACTTCGGCGGGGTCACATAATAGGTACCGAGTATGGAACGGAAATAAGGTACAAGAAACAAATCATAATCTGACGAAAGAACGACGTGGCAAGTATAAAAAGGAAATACCAGATCCTACCGTGCCATTACAACTCATGAACTTAATCACACATTATTATCTTTTTCCATTTTCAGTAAGATTTATAATCAAATTCTTACGTACATACTTAGGAAAAAATCATCAAGTTCATAAACACATAACTTACGTATCTTGCATCACATAAAATCCGGCCCTTTTTGGAGGACGCCATTTTGGAGTTCACTTTGATTATCCATACGTGATAACATAACCCACCCATTCATGGACACGACTTAATTCATAAAATGTCTTCCCACGAAGGTATACTGCCCGGCCCATTCTGGGACGCGATAAAGTCATGTATCTGCCCATAAAGATATATTGCCCGGCCCATTCCTACGACGCGATAAAGTCATATAAGTCTGCCCATAAAGGTATACTGCCCGGCCCATTCCTGGGACGCGATCAAGTCATATAATTCTGCCCATAAAGGTATACTGCCCGGCCCATTCCTGGGACGCGATAAAGTCATATAAGTGTGCCCATAAAGGTATAATGTCCGGACCATTCCTGGGACGCGATTGTTACACCCCGTATTTACAGGACATGTTTTTAGAACGTACGTGAGAATCCCAAATGTTAAGATTAGAGACTTGTAAAAAATTTATCGGAATTATGGAATTGTCTAAAAAGTAAGCGGATTTAACGGGAGGGCGACACGTGTCACCCCCCTTAAGTGAGCTTGGGCGAATTGGGCATGGCAAAAATGGTCATTGACCATAATTTTAAGATGACAAGTCTTGCAAGTAGTGAGCTTGATATATTTGACTTAGTCAATGGGACCACTTAGTTGATATTTAAAAGAGATGCATCCAAACCACCCATTTGTTCTAATCTTGACCCTCCATTATGCTATATATACATACTAGTAGCATGACAAGGGTTCTACACTTAGAAAATTTTCATGAAAACTTGTTCTTGTTCTTAGATGCTCTCGGGTTGGGTTCTTCCAAGAAAGAAAAAAATTTGTTTGTTGTTCTTTAAGCTCCACACTTTAAACCAAGGTTCATAAGGGTATTGTAAGGGTATCTCAATAGAAAGATCCCGGAAAAATAGCATTTTCGTATTAGTCGCAAGGTGAAAACATAGTTGCTATCCTAGGTTTTGATTGAAAGATTAAAAGAAAGTTGTTTGTGATATTCTAAGGGTCTCAAGTGGCGGATTGAAGTGTCTAGAAGAAGCTCTAAGTTGCTAAGGAGCGACATCAGATTTGAAGTTGGACTAAGACTCGTTGAGGTAATAATCTTGTCTCATAAAGTGTTACAAGATTATATATTGTTGTTAGACTTACATGTTTGCTAGCATGAAGTATATGTGTTGAAGTTTCTTAAGTGTTATGGATTGTCAGAGCCTAAAAACCGAAATGTCGATAAGCCTTTGAAGATTGAATTACAATTTGTCGTTAATTAGAATCGCCGACGTTACTTACTTGAAAATTATAGTAGTTATAATCGATTGCGACTTGATGCCATGTTATGCTAACAATTTGGATTGAAAAGGAAATTGGATAAGAATTGGTGTTGTTATATGTCGAGTTGCCGGAATTTCACTTGTAGTTGTATTAGTTTGATATCAATTGTGGTGCGGAATTTTACACGTCTAGTAGGCGTGTAATCCCTATTGATTAATTGCATTGTTGGGCCTTAAATGTGGCGTGTTTGGTTATTGAATTCGGCCTTGAAAAGGGTGGCAAAGTATGTAGAAACAAAGGAGGTGTTGTCCGATTTTCCGTAGAATTTAGTGACTTAGCACTTAGAATATTCTACGTTTGAAGTAAGAGGTTAATGGACGTATTGTGGCCATTATAGGTTGAAGTACTAAGTATAGCGTATTCTACTTGGAGGATGGAATAGCTATCAAGGTTGAAGTACTTTGGAGCATTTTGCTACTTGTCGACAATCGTCGCGAGGTATGTGAACCTCTTCCTTCCTTTGGCATGATTCTATGTATGGAATATACATGTGGTATTATTTCATGTTTCCTTCTACTCTTAGAAGTTAAGAGGTGTGTGTGTGATTTACTCTATGTAAAGGTTATGTCAAAGTTATTTTAAGTCCTTACCGAGTCTTATGGGGGATGTTGGTAAGAGTCATTAGGAGGTACTTTGGAGCCAAGTTGACTTGGCTAATTTATGGCACGAATGAGAATAAGTATCGAACAAGCCATTGCAAATGCTAATAAAGGAAAATGTAATGACAATTGATAATATTAAAATGAGTAGAATTCTCCATCTGCATAGAAGCTAAGATAAGACAAAATTGTATTACATTTTCTAGATCATGGCTGCTTTAATAAGATCGTTATAAACAAGTATAATATACTCACACACATAAGGCATATGTACTTAACTTAAAGAATTTACATTATGACGTTTTAAGATTATGAACCTTAAACTCTTAAAAGGTTGAGAGACTTTATTTTTCAAGTAATAGAACTTGATTCTTAAAGGAAGAAATGACATGACTTAAAGGAAGTAACTTGTTTTTAAAAGATGTAAGTTACTTGAGATATAATGTCACGACCCGAACCCGGGCCCGTGACTGGTGCCTTACCCCGGGCACCCTAGTGATACAACATCAGAGTAATCAGCGGAATATAAACAATAACATGAAATAACAAGAAGTATAAAACAATAATCTTGTGAAAACTTGCCCTTCCGCATATATATAAATAACAACTTTTTCCAACATGAACAGTTTAATCCTTTTTACAAACCCCGCCACAACAAAGATTGCTGCACTTAAGAAATGATACGACAACAATGGCGGACAGGCCCCGCCATACCTCGAATGTAAACACCTACAACAACAGGACTATACCATCGATAAGCCTCCGAGAAACGGAGCTTTCCCACACGCCGAATCGTGACTCAAGAGCGAGGATCAATGATCGTGTACCTTTTACTCGCGGCATGAACGCACTTCAAGGCGAGGTCAAGATAACAGTACCAAGTATGTGAAATCAAAATATCAGAAATGAAATCATAATAGTCTATAAAGCAGAGACATGTATGATAACCAAACTACGCTCATAATAAGTAAGCAAATATGTCAAGTCGTGACTCACGCCCTCAAAGTCATCACTCAAATGTAACTATGGGTCTCACGCCCACAACATCAATCGTGCCCGTGGAATACCTTCCTCACTGCCGGCAGTATACAAGCACCAAGGAATACACATGAACACCAGGTCCCACCTGTGTCCTAATAAAACAGTACAGGGTAAGTACGAAGGCATAGCCGACTACTAACACCCACAGTACCAACAAGGTCATAAACTGTGTCATGATATCCGCTCTGCATGGCCACATGATAAAAGCCGTCACTACTCGCGCAGATCAAATGTGCGCTGTCTAGCCTCGAACTCTCCGCAGCTCCGCATAGGCCAACCTCATAGGCCCGCATGAGGTATAACCCCGCATCGAGGGTAGCTACTCCCCGGCATCGTCCTGGACTCGCAGTCCGCATGGCCACAAAGACCGCATGACCATAAAGGCCGCACACTAACCTGGAACTCCGTAGTTCCGCATGGATCCCCTGGACCCGCATGAGGTATCCTCGAATCATGGTCCTGCATCACCGAGTCTACCCCGCGACGGAGGCGCCAACCTCCGACACAAGTCAAGGTAAGTGGTACAATACCAACATAACTACCGATAGTCAAACAACTTTAAGCGCAGTCTATGTGAAAACCCCTTTACACTAACATCACAAGATACTAACACACGTAGCATCCTAACATGTTTACTTCTCAAATCAGCAAGAAAGTATTACAAGGCTATCACAAACCAATACAATCAAGTTATTCACACAAGGTGCTTTCTACTAACAAGTTCGGGTATCTAACCCCAAAGTACTTCACACATTAAATCTTTAAAAGATCTGCTTTTTCACATAAGTCACACAATACCCGTGGTATAAAATAGAGTGATCTGCCCTTTTAAGAAAACTAAAACTCTTACCTTTGTAAAATCAAGTAACAACATTATTTTCCAAACGCCCAAGTTTGCCTAATTTCAAATGTTCACGCTTATTTTAGAAAGGTTTCGTGGTTCATAGCCTTATTCATTTAAGAATATAATTTCTTTTAAACAACTGAGAAACATAAGTCTTATATGTGAGTAGGATATTCTTGTTTATAACAATCTTATTACAAAGAACCATGATCTAGGAAATATCATTTTGTCTCATCTTAGCTTCTACGCAGATGGAAGTTGCTCGGGTTTTATTAATACTTAATTAATCAAAACATTTCCTTTATTAACGCCGTGGTTTGTCGATACACATTCCGATTCAAATCAAGAAACATTCTTAAGCCGTTATACCTAACTCCCCATAAAGCTAGTATAACTCTTAAGTTTTCAAAACCAAGTATTACTTCTTCTTTCAAAATGATTCAAAACTCTTTTGAAATACTTCAAGTTCTTTATTAACACATAACAAGCCGCTTATAGTTCAAATCGCTACCTTTTAAAACCACATGTATTTTCTTACCAACATAAAGCCGTTATAACCAACTTCCCATAAAGCCGTTATAACACTTTATGTTTTACACCAATCAAATACATTTAGTACATGTGACGCTCACCGCACTACATAGTTCACACATATCATGCTAGAAGAGATAGGAAGAGGTTCACATACCTCGCGACGAGTATCGACTAATAGCAAAACGCCCAAGTACTTCCAATCGTCGCTACTCCTAAGCCAAGTAACGCGCCACACGTAGTACTTCAACCTATAAGGCCACAAGGCGCTTATTAACATCAAGATCTTATCGTAGAACATTCTACAAAAATTCTAAGAAGACTCTCCCGCAACAACAGAAATCTCCTCCTCTAACTGGGCCGCTACCAAGCCAACCAGTGGGGTTATACATCTAACCCGAACGTACAATTCTACTCCACAAGATTACTACACAAGTCTATCAGAATACGCTTCAGCTTCAGCTTAAGTCAAAAGACATTGCCAACTAACCACGCTCGCTTCTATATATAGTATACTTCAACTATATATTCTAACAACATGTAATTTCCAATTACAATAGAGGACAAGATATTTACCTCGATAAGCCCATAATTATCCGAGTTTAAAGTCGATCCTTAGCAAAGTTTCGCTCCTACTCCGGTGCTCCAACCCGCTCCAAACAACCCTTAGAAGTTCTAACCAACTTCTACATAGTACTCCAACTAACTATGGAGGTTTTCCTTGTGGTTTCGGTTTTTGTGGCTAAAGGAAGTATAATCGTATTTTCCGGGCTTTTGTATAAGTGTAACTTGGGAATACTACAAGGTATTTGGGCCAAGGTATTTGGACATTATAACAATACTAGAGAGTATTTCTATACCACAACAAGGGGTATTATACTAAAACAACTAGCAGTGGGGTACCACGCCAAGGCACCACAAAGGGAGTGGAGGCTCTGCCACAAGGCCACTCAAAGGGGGGTGTGGACGAACACAACACAAGAGGAGTGAGGGATTTTAGGCTTGAAGGTTTCATTTGTGGATGAAGAGTTCATCAACATAAGGGGGGTATTTATAGCAAAACCAAAGGCCAACCAATGGCCAAGATCTAGCCAAGTGCAAGGCAAGTGTAAGGCCAAGATCAAGCCAAGTGCACCCTAACCCCTACTTCACAAAACACGGCACAAAACAAGCCACAAAACAAGGCCAAAACAAGGCACAAAACCATGAACCAATCGCCAAGGCCAAGCCTCCTCTTTATCGTTCAACGAGGTGACAAGTGTCACCTCCCGCTGGTCCAAAATGTTTCGCCTCTCTGAAAAATCCGCAAAAATTAAAAATGACATAGCCGGAAATTCCCTACGAAAGCCGTGGAAAACGCTTTCACTAAAAACGACTTTAATCGTGTTGTGTACAAAAATAATTCGCCAAGCCTATTCTCAAGTTCGAATTTCCTACGCACGCCCCTCGCGCATATTCGAAATACGGTATAACATTCTCCTCCTTAGAAACATTCGTCCCAATGTTCCTTCTAAGTCTCAAACAAACGCGCGCCAAAGATAGTCTTCACTACTATACTTACGAGAATCAATCCCGCCACACCGCCACGTAAAACAACTTGCGCAAAAATGCTTACATCCAAGTCCACGAGGAAACACCTCTAATCATCACCACAAAACACTTCTCACCTGGTCTAAAATATACTTCATTCGTGACCTTCTCTTTACAAAAGAAATGATCACATCTATGCTCGCCATACATGCTCGCTTCTCTCTTTACTCGTCAGATACCGCTTTGTCACTTTGCTCGAGGCATTAACCTTCTCAAAGCGACTCCAACAAATGGTACCACTTTTGTCACTTTGTCGCGAGCCTTTCTCCGACGACCCAACAAATGGTACCGGGCTGCTTGCGATCCCTGAGGATGTCGTACACTCGAACTCTTACCACATTCTCGACATCGCTCGCTTCCAAAACTCGGGTTACTATCTCTAACGTGGTCATCATTAATCGGGAACACTGATGGCTCTCCGATACTTTCCGAATATAACAATACGAAAGACCGGACGCATCGCCTCCTAAGTCGGACGGCAAATGCTAACATATAGGCAACCGCCTATCCTTCACATGAACTCAAAAGCCCAAAGTAACTCGCTAAGTTTCCTCTGCTTTCCAAAACTCGTCACACCCTAACCGGTGGTACTTTCAAGAAGACCGACCCAACTCGAACTCTAAGCGCCGCTGTCGATTATCCGCACGATTCCTCCGAGCCGCCGTAACTTCTTCTAGACAAGCTTCACTATCCATAGTCCGGCCGAACAAGCTCGAACCAACTGTCAACCTTGCCAACATCGGACCAATCGACCGCAACTTTACACTTCCGCCTACAAGGCTTCAAAGGTGACATCCGAACACCGAAATGGTAGCTTAAACACTACCTCCACAGAGACAACAATCCCCACAACTATCCCCAAATCCAAACACCGCCCGGTGGCGAACGCGATTCTCGAGACTCACCCAGTTCTTAACACATGCTTGGTAAAACTTCCAGAACAACAATAGCCAGAACTGGCTCCACTGTCTATCATAAGGTGAAGGTAGGCACCTGCAGCCTTACAACCTTTCGATAACTCAACACAACGAGTAAAACGGTCTCCGATCAAGAACACGATGGGTCGCTCCCATCGCCCGACCATCGGTCGAACGCATCCACGAACTCGTGACTGGTTAACTAAACTTGGGCCTAACACCCTCACAACCCTAACACAAGGCGACCACCAAAACCTGACCCCACCGCCATACATGCCGCGGGTTGACCCGCATCGTGGCCTCAACCCGACCCTAACGCGCACAATACTAGCTCCCGATCCGAACAATCTCACCAATCACGCTTCAAAACCTAGCGGTCTTCTTAGCTCAACTACCCTCTTTCATTTCACACTACTTAGTGGACCTATCCCAAACATAGCTCACGTGCACTATGCACTCCGATAAGGATCAACATAACACTACACCTTTACTCGAGACGGCCTTACCTCTAAGGTCTCTACGTATAAAACTCTAAGGCTCACACCTTCTCTATCCCCAAATCTTACTGTTAACTAACCAAGATTTCTAATCACAATATTAACATACCGCTATCAAAACATAGCACTTATGATATACCCATCTTATCACACATACCGAACTCTAGAGGTTAGAGATATATCTATATCTCATCGCTTCACTCCCTTAGTCGTTTAATCAAACCCGCCTGTAGGCGATACCGAGGGAGATGACACACTACCCACCGATCCTCAAGGCTAAGTCCTCCTACAAGGACACTTTTCGACACTGCACTCGACGGCCATAGGTACAACAAGTACCAACTAAAAACGACATTCCCGACGACGTCATTACACCGCGGAACTAAGTCTCGGAGTTCGACCAACTCCCGCATACCCCGAACGCCCCGAACTCCGTGGAAGACCACTGCACCGGGCGGAGGTGCATAATCTAATCGGCCGCGAGGCGACTCGCCTAAAGTTACCAAAGCGACCTCGCTGCTCGCCTCTTCAGCGCCCTTGTTAACCCGCCGATTCTATGCTTTCTACCGATGTGCATAAGCCCGCATACGTGCCATGCTCAAGCTTCAATCAAGAACTACTTTGCACAACCTCTCGCTGATATTTATCAAGACTCGCGGTACATCGGTATACTCGTAGCCAAATCCATAGCTAGTAACAAGGTTGCCTCTTTGCAATCTATATTCTCGTCGGTCGTGGAACCGGGCGTTCAAATATCATGGCCGCAGAGGAACCGCCGCCGCCGTGCTAAACTTTATCGGGCTAGCGACGCCGCAGAAATCCTCGAACGAAGCATTACCCTAGGTAATGATTGGGCTGTGCCCACGAACCCTCTCGAACTCTACTCGCAGCCTCCTGCCGCTTTGCCCTCCCGCCCGGGTTGCACGCGAGGCATACCGGCAGTGGAAGAAATGCGTCAGAGGGTCCAACTTACAACACAGCTCTAAGGCACGATCTCAGAATGAGAAGAATAGAAACCAATCCTAAATATCCTATAGCCTCCTGATTATTGGCGTGGTGCACAACACACCGATAATCAAGACTTCATCGGATACGCTCAGACACTTTCCGAGGATTAATCGCTTCGATACCACTTTTGTCACGACCCGAACCCGGGCCCGTGACTGGTGCCTTACCCCGGGCACCCTAGTGATACAACATCAGAGTAATCAGCGGAATATAAACAATAACATGAAATAACAAGAAGTATAAAACAATAATCTTGTGAAAACTTGCCCTTCGGCATATATATAAATAACAACTTTTTCCAACATGAACAGTTTAATCCTTTTTACAAACCCCGCCACAACAAGATTCATGCACTTCTAAGAAATGATACGAAACAATGGCGGACAGTATTCCGCCATACCGAATGTAAACACCTACAACAACAGGACTATACCACCGATAAGCCTCCGAGAAACGGAGCTTTCCCACACGCCGAATCGTGGACCCTAAGAGCGAGGATCAATGATCGTGTACCTTACCGCGCATTAACGCAGCTTCCGGAGGTCAAGATAACAGTACCAAGTATGTGAAATCAAAATATCGTAAATGAAATCATAATAGTCTATAAAGCGGAGACATGTATGATAACCAAACTACGCTCATAATAAGGCAATATGTCAAGTCGTGACTCACGCCTCAAAGTCATCACTCAAATGTAACTATGGGTCTCACGCCACAACATCAATCGTGCCGTGAATACCTTCCTCACCGCCAGATACAAGCACCAAGGAATACACATGAACACCGTGTCCCACTCGTGTCCTAATAAAACAAGACAGGGCACGAAGGCATAGCCGACTACTAACACCCACAGCATCAACAAGGTCATAAATCGTGTCATGATATCTGCCTGCACCGGCCACATGATAAAAGCCGTCACTCGCCCGCAGATCAAATGTGCGCTTTAGCCTCGAACTTCTCCGCAGCTCGCATAGGCCAACCTCATAGGCCCGCATGAGGTATAACCCCGCATCGAGGGTAGCTACTCCCGCATCGCCCCGACTCGCACCGCACGGCCACAAAGACCGCACGACCATAAAGGCCGCGACACTAACTCGAACTCCGTAGTTCCGCATGGATCCTCGACCCGCATGAGGTATCCTCGAATCACGGTCCTGCATCACCGAGTCTACCCCGCATCGGAGGGCGCTTAACCTCCTGACACAAGTCAAGGTAAGTGGTACAATACCAACATAACTACCGATAGTCAAACAACTTTAAGCGCAATCGAGGAAAACCCTTTACACTAACATCACAAGATACTAACACACGAGCATCCTAACATGTTTACTTCTCAAATCAGCAAGAAAGTATTACAAGGCTATCACAAACCAATACAATCAAGTTATTCACACAAGGTGCTTTCTACTAACAAGTTCGTATCTAACCCCAAAGTACTTCACACATTAAATCTTTAAAAGATCTGCTTTTTCACATAAGTCACACAATACCCGTGGTATAAAATAGAGTGATCGCCCTTTTAAGAAAACTAAAACTCTTACCTTTGTAAAATCAAGTAACAACATTATTTTCCAAACGCCCAAGTTTGCCTAATTTCAAATGTTCACGCTTTCTTATTTTAGAAAGGTTTCGTGGTTCATAGCCTTATTCATTTAAGAATATAATTTCTTTTAAACAACTGAGAAACATAAGTCTTATATGAGTAGGATATTCTTGTTTATAACAATCTTATTACAAAGAACCATGATCTAGAAATATCATTTTGTCTCATCTTAGCTTCTATGCAGATGGAAGTTGCTACCGGTTTTATTAATACTTAATTAATCAAAACATTTCCTTATTAACGCCGCCGTGGTTTGTCGATACACATTCGATTTCCAAATCAAGAAACATTCTTAAGCCGTTATACCTAACTCCCATAAAGCTAGTATAACTCTTAAGTTTTCAAAACCAAGTATTACTTCTTCTTTCAAAATGATTCAAAACTCTTTTGAAATACTTCAAGTTCTTTATTAACACATAACAAGCCGCTTATAGTTCAAATCGCTACCTTTAAAAACCACATGTATTTTCTTACCAACATAAAGCCGTTATAACCAACTTCCCATAAAGCCGTTATAACACTTTATGTTTTACACCAATCAAATACATTTAGTACACGACGCTCACCGCACTACATAGTTCACACATATCATGCTAGAAGAGATAGGAAGAGGTTCACATACCTCGCGACGAGTATCGACTAACAGCAAAACGCCCAAGTACTTCCAACCGTCGCTACTCCTGCCAAGTAACGCGCCACACGTAGTACTTCAACCTATAAGGCCACGCGCTTTATTAACATCAAGATCTTATCGTAGAACATTCTACGTAAAATTCGCAAAGACTCTCCCCGCAACAACAGAAATCTCCTCCTCTAATCTGGCCGGCTACCAAGCCAACCAGGGGTTATACATCTAACCCGAACGGTACAATTCTACTCCACAAGACTACTACACAAGTCTCATCGTAATACGCCTGGGCTTCTTCAGCTTAAGTCAAAAGACATTGCCAACTAACCACGCTCAGCTCTATATATAGTATACTTCAACTATATATTCTAACAACATGTAATTTCCAATTACAATAGAGGACAAGATATTTACCTCGATAAGCCCATAATTATCCGAGTTTAAAGTCGATCCTTAGCAAAGTTTCGCTCCTACTACGGGTGCTCCAACCCGCTCCAAACAACCCTTAGAAGTTCTAACCAACTTCTACATAGTACTCCAACTAACTATGGAGGTTTTCCTGTGGTTTCGGTTTTGTGGCTAAAGGAAGTATAATCGTATTTTCCGGCTTTTGTATAAGTGTAACCTTGGGAATACTACAAGGTATTTGGGCCAAGGTATTTGGACATTATAACAATACTAGAGAGTATTTCTATACCACAACAAGGGTATTATACGAAAACAACTAGCAGTGGGGAGGTACCCCACGCCAAGGCACCACAAAGGGAGGGAGGCTCTCGCCACAAGGCCACTCAAAGGGGAGGGTGTTGGACGAACACAACACAAGAGGAGGGAGGGATTTTAGGCTTGAAGGTTTCATTTGTGGATGAAGAGTTCATCAACATAAGTGGTATTTATAGCAAAACCAAAGGCCAACCAATGGCCAAGATCTAGCCAAGTGCAAGGCAAGTGTAAGGCCAAGATCAAGCCAAGTGCACCCTAACCCCTACTCCACAAAACATGGCACAAAACAAGCCACAAAACAAGGCCAAAACAAGGCACAAAACCATGAACCAATCGGCCAAGGCCAAGCCTCCTCTTTATCGTCTAACGAGGTGACAAGTGTCACCCTCCCGTTGGTCCAAAAATGTTTCGCCTCTCGGAAAAATCCGCAAAAATTAAAAATGACATAGCGGAAATTCCCTACGAAAGTGTGGAAAACGTTTCACTAAAAACGACTTAATCGGGTGTTGTGTACAAAAATAATTCGCCAAGCCTATTCTCAAGTTCGAATTTCTACGACGCCCCTCGCATATATTCGAAATACGTGTATAACATATAAGGTTAAGAAACTTGATTTCTAAAAGTTAAGAGACTTAAAGTATTTTGAAAGTTAAGAAATTGATTTGAAAGTATAAGTCTCTTGTTGAAAAAGGAATGAATTTGTCTAAAACCATAAAGCGGTTATAACGGATTTATGGGAAGTTGTTATAACGCTTTATGGAAGGTTAAGAGAATGGTTTCTAATAATGTAATCAAAGGAGTAACTTGAAATAAGGAAGGGCAATTTGATTTTAAGGTATCACTTGCTTAAAGCTTTAAAGTAAGTGGTCACTTGATTTAGAAGTTTAGAAATGTATTTCTAAAAGTATAGTGACTTATGTGAAATGTACACAAGCCTTGATACTACGGTGTTAGTATCTTGGGGTTTTATATGAAAAGGAATCTTTTGAAAGAATGGAAGACGTAGTACTTGGGGTTAAATTCTGATTTTTATGTGAAACGAAAAGTGCCTTGAGTATGTAAAAGTGAAAGTCTAAAGATTTAATGAACTTGCCTATGCTTGCTTGTGATAGCCTTGATTCCAAGTATTATATGTTTACATTGCCGTGACTCTCAGTTGGAGGGCCGGTTGACTTGTTGTGAATTTATTGGGCGTACCGGCAGTGACGGAGGATTCCACGGGTATGTTTTCATTGTAATTGATCTTGGCCATGCTTATACGATGAGGGATTCTGGGGCATGCGACCAGGAGGCGGGTTAGATTCCCGAATGTGTTTTATTACCCATGGCCATGCTTATACGATGAGGGATTCCGAGGCATGCCCGTGGAATCCCCCATCACTGCCGACAGCTATAAGTGTAAAATATAACCATGTGACGCGCCCGTGGCATCCCACCTCACTGTCGGCGTACACATACACAATACATATATATATCTCCTGCCCGTGGAATCCCACATCACTGCCGACAGCTGTAGGTGTAACATATACAACACACACACACACACATATATATATATATATATATATATATAACGCGACCGCATGCCCCTAATCCTCATCGTATAAGCATGGCCATAACGCGCCTCGGCATCCTCATCGTAGGTGCAGTCTTCACGGAGCCAGCCCATGGAGTAATAATATAACACGCCCCTAATCCTCATCGTGGGTACATGTCTTCATGGGGAGCTAGCCTACGGAGTAATAATCGTACATAGCATGGTCGCATGCCCTAATCACTCATCGATAAGCATGGCCACGGGTAATAAAACAACCGAATCTAACCCGCTTCCGTTACATGCCTTAATCCTACATCGTATAAGCATGTCCAAGGATCAATCATAATGGAAGCATACCCGTGGAATCCCACATCACCGCTTGACGCCCAAGTAAACTTACAACAAGACAGCCGGCCCTCCAACTGAGAGTCACGACAACGTAAACATATAATACTTGCATTCAAAGCTATCACAAGCAAACATAGGCAAGTTCATTAAAACTTTAGACTTCCATTTTTATAAACTTATGGCACTTTCGTTTCACACATAAAAAATCCGGGAATTTAACCCAAAGTACTACGTACTTCCATTCTTTTAAAAAGGTTCCTTTTCATATAAAACTCCAAGATACTAACACCCGTAGTATCAAGGCTTGTTTACACCTTACCTAAGTCACTACACTTTTAGAAATACATTTGTCGGCTTCTAAATCAAGTGACTTCTTTCCTTAAAACTTAAGCAATAGATGCTTTTAAATCCATTTGCCTTTCTTTATTTCCAAAACATTTATCATTACTTAGACTAAACCACTCTTTTAACTTTCCATAAAGCTATTATAACCCACTTTGTCACGACTGCCTGGCTGGATCGTGCCTTACCGGCACCCAAGTAGTCATACATCGAGTAACTGGAATATAAAACAAGACAGAAATGCTTTATAAAATAAGACACAGCTTTATCCAAGAAAAGCTTGCCTTTTCGATAATATAAATAACTCAAGTTTTGCGCTACATCCCAACTGCATAATAGTACTACTGCACTCTAAGGAAGTAACAACTATGGCGGACAGTGGCTCCGCCATACCTCGATCAGACAAAACTATCTACAATACAGGGAGATCATACCCAAAAGTAGAGCCTCCGGAGAAGATGGAGCTCCTGACACCAACGCAAAGATCCTAAGGATGTGGATCTAGCACCTGCTTGCCCTTACCTGCGGCATGAACGCAGCCCAAGGAGGTCGATAACAGTACTAAGTATGCGAAATCAGAAATACTTAAATGAAAACATATCATTTAAAACCGTTTACAAATATGTGTGAAACAACCAAGGAAACCGCACGTAGTGCCACATCACAAACAAGAGCAACAATAGGTAACTGTAATAGGTCTTGTCTAGGCTGCGAATGATCGAAACAGGGCCACTCGCCCCCATCATCATTCTGCAAGCCTAATCTCGACTCGAGTCCGCATAGGCCACTCACATGGGCCCGCATGAGGTATAACCCCGCATCGAGGGTAGCTACTCGGCATCGCCCCGACTCGTCCGCATGGCCACACTGCACCGCATGAGGCATAACCCCGCATACTAACCTCGAACTCCCAGAGCTCCGCATAGGCCCCCGACCCGCATGAGGTATTCTCGAATCATGGTCCTGCATCACCGAAGTCTACCCCGCACGGAGGGCCTTTAACCCCAGATCATCTCAAGAGGTGAGTGATAATATACTAACATAACAACTTATCTTTAAACAACATAAGCACAACAAGGATACTCACCTATACAAACGTTACAAGATACTAACACACATAGCATCATATCATGTTTATTTATCAAACCATCTTTATTATTCTTTTCACAATACAAGTCCGTTATAAACACATAGGCAAACTTGTTTCTTTTATAAATCTTAAGTGGTTATACTTACTTCCCATAAAGCTAGTATAACTCTTAAGCTTCGCTTTAAAACCAATTAGTTCTCTTCGATAATATGATTCAGAGTCTTTTGAAATGTTTTCGCTTCTTATTATTCAGCTTAAGCCACAGGCATTGCCGTAAGTATTATTCAGCTTAAGTCAAAGACATTGCCGTAGTTATTATTCGCTTAACACATGTACGCTCACCGTACTATATATATATTGTAAAATATCATGCTTTAGGAAGAATCACATACCTTCTCAAAAACCACCGCCAAGTCAATATGTCACAAGCAGAGAGTCACCTATAATAGTCACATATATCTATCAAAGACTACTCAAGGTCATTCTAAACAGGGGTTCATAATTTACAGTAAGTCGGGCAGACTTCCCTACCCTGAGCTATATAAGTTCATCAGTGAAAACAAATTCCATGTAAGTACAATTTGATTATTCTTCTTTAAACCTTTCTAAGTGATTAATACTTCAATTCTATTCGTGATATACTTCTAAGTATTTATACTTATTCTTATACTACAACAGTATATATATATGATTCAAAAGAGGGTTAGGATTAGTTACCTCGGTAAGCCCAATAATATCCTAGAAAAAGTCGCGCCTGAGCAAGGTTTTGCTCCTAAGTTGTATGCTCCAAGAACCCTAGAAGTTCTTCACAACTTCTACTAAGTACTAAGGTATTTGGGCTAGGTATTTTGGGCATTATAACGATACAAGAAGGTAACTTTTCTACCAAGGAGGGGTAGATTTCGGCTAGGCTAGTGGTAGGCTCTACCATACAACACAAGGGAGGGAAGAGGTGTTTGACGAAAAGCTTAAGGGAGAGGAGAGGATTTTTAGACTTGAAGATAACTTTGTGGATGAATAACTCTTCATCTCTGGGGGTATTTATAACTCAAGCCTTGGCCAACCAATGGCCAAGATGAAGACAAGTGCAAGGCAAGTGTAAGGCCAAGATCAAGCCAAGTGCACCCTAACTCCTACTCCACAAAACACTCCACAAAACACTCCACAAAACAAGGCCTAAACAAGGACCCAATCGGCCAAGGCCAACACCCCTCTTTGGACGCCCAATCGTCCAAAGCCACCCCACTTGCTTCCAATGCAGGTGACACACGCCACCCTCCCGCTGGTCCAAAATGTTTCGCCTCTCGAAAATCCGCAAAATAAGAAATGGCATAGCCGAATTTACTCTACTAAAGTCGTGGAAACGCTTTCGAAAACGATTCTTTTAGTGAGTTGTGTACAAAATAAAACGTCCAAGGCTTATCTTTAAGGCAAGACTTTCGTACGTATTCCCTTACGTACATACTCTGGAAATACGGGGTATAACATTCTCCCCTCCTTAGAAACATTCGTCCCGAATGTTCCTTCCCAAGACGGTTAGCGAAGAAGCTTAAACAGTAGTAAATGCCACACACGGCCACAGAGCAACACATAGGCAGAAACGATAACGAAAATTTACAAGTAGGAAAGTGAATTACCTGGAGGTGTGGGGAATAGGTGAGGATACTTCCGCCTCATGTCCTCCTCGGCTTCCCATGTCATCTCCTCCCTGAGCTCGTTCCGCCACAAGACTTTGACGGAAGCCACGTCCTTCGTCCGCAGACGCCTAACTCCGACGATCGACTATCGCGCATGGAATCTCTCATACGATAACCCCTGGCCACCGACATCGCTAATCGGTGTACCTTAGATGGATCTCGATACATCTCTCAAAGATAGATACGTGAAAATCGGATGACCGCTTCCAGACGGACGGCAGATCCAACTCATAGGCAACCTTGCCTACCTCGCGACAATCAAACGCCTAATGTATGGCCGAGCTTCCCTTCTTCCCGAATCTCATCACACCCTTCATGGGTGACACCTTTAGGAAAACCCAATCATGAACCTCGAACTCAAGATGCCGACGACGATGATCTCGTGATACGACTGGCCGACTCAGTCGTCAACACCGCCTGATAAGCTTCACCTTATCCATCGCCGCTGTATCAACCGTCCCACTAGCCGCCGCCCACATCGAACCAACCTATAGGCGATCTCGCACTTCCTCCCATACAAGGCCTCATAAGGCGCCATTCGAATACCGGAGTGGTAGCTATTATTATATGCGAACTCAACTAGAGGCAAATGATCCTCCCAACTACCACTAAAGTCAATAACATGCTCGCAAAGATATCTCGCAGTTCGATAGTGCGCTCGCTGCCCGTCTGCTCTGCGGATGAAATGCGATTGTCAGCTCACCAAGGCCCCTAAACCCTCTCGAAGGACTCTAAGTTAGCCGTAAATCGGGCTCCTCGCCTCGATATGATCAAGTAGGACTCCATGCACCGACGATCTCTGATGTAAAGTCCGCATAATCCTCACCAAAAGTCGCCCCGACGGAAGAAAGTGGGCTGATTTCACCACCGCCGACGATAACCCATATAGAATCATGTCTCTCCGAGTGCGAGGTAATCCTGATGAAGTCCATGCTGATTACCTCCCACTTCCGTGTCGGATCTCAATCGTTCAGAATAAAACCACCGTGCCTCCGTGCTCTACCTTTACTCGACAACACGGCATCGAGCTACGAACTCGCAACGCCCTCTTCAAGCCATCCCACCAATACACAGATCTAAGGTCGTGGTACATCTTGGTCGACCGGATGGATAGAGTAACGCTACCGCAGTGCTTCCCCAAGAACTCGCCAAGTCCCAAACATCCGGAACACAATACCGCTTCAAACCTTAGCACCCCATCGTGCTACTCAAAAGGACCCTTGCCTCACGTAAGAGTCAGATCACGATATCGAATCAAAGCCGATCTCGAATCGCTGCTTCTTCACCTCTCGACGACGGAAGACTCGCAACCTCACGAACTCTAACCCCACCGCTATCGTAATCAATCAAACGGACACCAAGGCTCGCTAATCGATGCAAATCACGAACCATGTCCTCCTCTCTAGCCGCACATCCGATAGGCTCCCATCGACCTACGACTAAGAGCATCCGCCACAACATCGCCTTCCCGTGGTATAGATATCAACATCGTAATCCTTAAGCAACTCTAACCACCGCTCTCGCTGTAAGTTCAGCTCCTCCGCCGAATATATACCGGAGGCTCTTGTGGTCCGTATAAATATCCACGTGAACCCCATACAAATAGTGCCTCATCTTCAAAGCGAATCACTACCGCTAACTCCAAATCATGGGGTAGTTCTCTCGTGTTTCTTCACCGCTGACGCATATGCTATAACCCCGCCATGCTGCATCAATACACATCCCAACCCGATGCCCGACGATCACAATACACGACATAACCATCCGACCTCCGGAAGAGTAAGAACGGGCGGGCCGCCTTCTTTTCAAAGAATCGAAACCCCGCCACAAGCATCGCCCATCAAACTTGGCCGCCTCGAGTCACCTTAGTCAATGGTGCGTAGATAGAAGCAAACTTCTCCACGAACCGATAATAACTCGCAAGGCCTGTAAAATCGCGAACCTCTGGCTTGAGTAAGAGGTCTCGCCAAGTCCTCGATCGCCGATCTCGCCAGACAACTCGAATGCCATCACCCATAATATGCCCAAGAAACGCCATCAAGTCAACCAAAACTCGTGATTTGGAAAACTTGGCGCATAACCGCTGGTCTCGAGAATCACAAGACAGCCTCAAATGCTCCGCGATGCTCCCGCCTCGAGCGAGAATAAACCAAGATATCATCAATGAACACTATCACAAACGCGGTTCCAAAAATGGTTTGAACACTCGGTTCATCAAATCCATGAATACCGCCGAGCATTGGTCAACCCAAAAGACATGACCAACTCATAATGCCCGTATCGTCCGAATGCGCCCTGTGGACATCCACCTCTCGACTCGCACTGATGATAGCCCGATCGCAGATCAATCTTGAGAAACATCTCGCACTCGCAACCGGTCGAACAAATCATCAATCCCGGGAGGGGGTATTCGTTTAATGGTCACCTTGTTCACCTGTCAGAATCAACACACGCGCAGCTGCCCCGCCCTTCTTCTTCACGAACAATACCGGCGCTTCGTGAGAAACATCGGGCCTAATGAAACCCTTCTCTAGCAAATCCCTAAGCCGATCCTTCACTTCTCAACTCGGGCAAAGCCATTCTCAGATGGCGGAATGGAAATAGGCCGAGTATCCGCAATATGTCAATACAAAACTCAATCTCCTCTCGTGAGGGATACCTGAGGTCATCTCGGGAACACGTCTGGGAACTCTGACTACGGAATCGATCAAAATCTGCACCGCAGCCTCAGATCAAACACCCGAACTAGATGGTAGATATACCCTTCTCGCACCATCTTCCTAGCCTCGAGGTAGGAAATAAACCTACCCTGGGCGATACCGTGCTTCTCCCACTCAACAACCGGGCCTCAGAAACTGAACTGCATTACTCTCTCTCATAGCCTACATTGGCATAGCAAGAAGCTAGCCAATCCATCCCCATAATCACGCCGAAGTCAATCATCTCCAACTCTATCAAGTCGCCAGTGGTCCGACGATCAGAACGGTCACAGACAAGCTCTATATACCCGCCGAGCTACCACCGAATCACCCATCGCGTAGCTACCTCGAAGCGGTCTATGGACTCGTGCTCTATCCCTATCCTACTAGCAACAAGGGAGATATATAGGACAGAGAACCCGGATCTATCAAAGCATACACATCAAACCCAGAACCGATAAGGTACCGCGATTTACATCGCGAGGCCTCCGATCCCGCTTACCGATTAAAGCATATACGCGGCTCGAGGACCGCTAGAATCGACCCGAGCCACGACTCCGCCGCGACTGGCCGACCCACGAGCACCTCGCCCGGGCGAGTAATCGTAGGAGATGATGGCCGCCACGTAACTCGGCGCCGGGCCCTACCACCGCCACGCCGGCCGGACAGCCCGCAGTGACCTCGCTGGCTACAATCAGAACAAGATCCATAAGTAGTACCACACTTCCCGTAATGGGATCTACCGACGCCACATCGGGGTGGTCCCGATCGCCGCACTCGCTACTCGACGCCCGCCCTGGGGCCCCGGGTCCGCCTTGAAAACTCGCCAGGCCGAGGACGGCGCAGGAGTGCTCGAGCTGGCCGTGGTGCGACCCAGATCGCCGCCGAGGCCGCCACCACGATAACCACCGTAAAACCCTCCCGCCCCGCCTTCTTCTCACGATGTCCGCCCACTCGCCGACCGCGCCTCGCATCCAAGGGCGGCGAGCTCGCACGCGGTAATGTCCATACCCGGCCGAGAGAAACCCCGCACATGACTTCGCCATAGTCGCTTCAGCTCTGACATAGCGGTGCACCCTATCCTCCATATTCGCTACCAATGCCGGGACATATCGAGCCAAAGAATCAAACTCGACATTGTACTCGACAAGGCCCTCTCTCGCCTCAAAGAAGAAAAATCTATCAGCCCGCGCCTCCTCATCCGCGAGGCAAGAAGTGAGCGAGAAAGCCTCGAGAACTCGCCCCACGAGCCGGGACGCTGCGTTTCCCGGATAACTCCCATGAATCAACCAATCGATCGCGGTATCACGCAAATTATGTGAACCAAAGATCACTGACCGGTCTCCGACGCCCGATCACTCTCAAAATCTCAAGCCGACGGATGAACTCTCGCGATCATCCTCCGCCGACCCATAAAACTCCGGCCATAACTCAAGAAATCTCGTAGCCTCAAACTATCTCGCTCGTGTACCACGGTGCGATCGAGCCGAGCCGGAATCGCCAGATCCAATCTCTCAGACGGGCCACAACTTTAGCCAAAAGTCGGGCTATCTCAGACTTTCTAACTCTCCGCCTGTGCCGCGGGATGCGAGGCGTGGTACTGTGGTCTCACTGGGCTGGGCGGGCGCCATAGAACTCGCCGCCTCGTATAGACCGGGCTCGAGCCTCGTGACTGGTGTCTCGCTAGCGCCTCCTCACGCTTTGCCCTTCGCCCGGCCGTTTTACGCGAGGCATAATCAGCATAGAAAGGAATACGTTGGGGTCCAACCTATAACATGCCTTTCTAAAGCACGATCTCGTAATGAGAAGAATGGAAACCAATCCTAAATATCCTATAGCCTCCTCGACATTGGTGGTGCACAACACACCGATAATCAAGACTCTACTAGATACTGCCTCAGACACTTTCCGAGGATTAATAACTCGATACCACTTTTGTCACGAATTCGCCGGTTCGTGGATCGTGCCTTACCGGCACCTAAGTAGTCATACATCGAGTAACTAGCTGAATATAAAACAAGACAGAAACAGCTTTATAAAATAAGACACGCTTTATTCAAGAAAAGCTTGCCTTTCGGCATAATATAAATAACTCAAGTTTTGCGCTACATCCCAACTGCATAATAGTACTACTGCACTTAAGGAAGTAACAACTATGGACAGGCTCCCGCCATACTCGATCAGATAAAACTATCTACAATACAGGAGAGATCATACCCAAAAGTAGAGCCTCCTAGAAGACGGAGCTCCCGACACCAACGCAAAGATCCTAAGGACGTGGATCTAGCACTGCTGCCCTTACTCGCAGATGAACGCACTCAAGGAGGTCGCACAACAGTACTAAGTATGCGAAATCAGAAATACTTAAATGAAAACATATCATTTAAAAACCAGTTTACAAATATGTGTGAAACAACCAAGGAAACCGCACGTAGTGCTACATCACAAACAAGAGCAACAATAAAATCGTAATAGGTCTTGTCTAGGCCGCGAATGATCGAAACAGGCCACTCGCCTCATCATCATTCTGCAAGCCTAATCCTTGACTCCCGGAGTCCGCATAGGCCACTCACAGGGGCACTCATGAGGTATAACACCGCAACCATGGTAGCTACTCCTGCATCGCCCCCGACTCGTCCGCATGGGCCACACGCATCGCATGAGGCATAACCCCGCATACTAACCTCGAACTCCCGTAGCCCGCATAGGCCCCCGACCCGCATGAGGTATTCTCGAATCACGGTCCTGCATCACCGAGTCTACCCCGTGACGGAGGGCGCTTAACCCCTGTGATCATCTCAAGAGGTGAGTGATAGTATACTAACATAACAACTTATCTTTAAACAACATAAGCACAACAAGGATACTCACCTATACAAACGTTACAAGATACTAACACACATAGCATCATATCATGTCTATTTATCAAACCATCTTTATTATTCTTTTCACAATACAAGTCTGTTATAAACACATAGGCAAACTTGTTTCTTTTATAAATCTTAAGTGGTTATACTTACTTCCCATAAAGCTAGTATAACTCTTAAGCTTCGCTTTAAAACCAATTAGTTCTCTTCGATAATATGATTCAAGAGTCTTTGAAATGTTTTCGCTTCTTATTATTCGTGCTTAAGCCAGGCATTGCCGTAAGTATTATTCAGCTTAAGTCAAAGACATTGCCGTAGTTATTATTCGTTAACACATGTACGCTCACCGCACTATATATATATTGTAAAATATCATGCTTTAGGAAGAATCACATACCTTCTCAAAAAACCACCGCCAAGTTGAATATGTCGCACAGAGAGTCACCTATAATAGTCACAGATATCTATCAAAGACTACTCAAGGTCATTCTAAACAGGGTTCATAATTCTACGGTAAGTCGCAAGACTTCCCTACCCTGAGCTATATAAGTTCATCAGTGAAAACAAATTCTATGTAAGTACAAATTTTGATTATTCTTCTTTAAACCTTTCTAAGTGATTAATACTTCAATTCTATTCCTGTGATATACTTCTAAGTATTTATACGTCTGCTTATACTACAACAGTAGATATATATGATTCCAAAGAGGGTTAGGATTAGTTACCTCGGTAAGCCCAATAATATCCTAGAAAAAGTCGCGCCTGAGCAAGGTTTTGCTCCTAAGTTGTATGCTCCAAGAACCCTAGAAGTTCTTCACAACTTCTACTAAGTACTAAGGTATTTGGGCTAGGGTATTTTGGGCATTATAACGATACAAGAAGGTAACTTTTCTACCAAGGGAGGGGGGGTAGATTTCTGCCAGGCTAGGGGTAGGCTCTCGCCATACAACACAAGGGAGGGAAGAGGTGTTTGGACGAAAAGCTTAAGGGAGAGGAGAGGATTTTTAGACTTGGAAGATAACTTTGTGGATGAATAACTCTTCATCTCTAAGGGGGTATTTATAGCTCAAGCCTTGGCCAACCAATGGCCAAGATGAAGACAAGTGCAAGGCAAGTGTAAGGCCAAGATCAAGCCAAGTGCACCCTAACTCCTACTCCACAAAACACTCCACAAAACACTCCACAAAACAAGGCCTAAACAAGGACCCAATCGGCCAAGGCCAACACCCCTCTTTGGACGCCCAATCGTCCAAAGCCACCCCACTTGCTTCCAATGTGAGGGTGACACATGTCACCCTCCCGTTGGTCCAAAATGTTTCGTCTCTCGGAAAAATCCGCAAAAATAAGAAATGGCATAGCCGGAATTTACTCTACTTAAAGTCGTGGAAACGCTTTAGTCGAAAACGATTCTTTTAGTGAGTTGTGTACAAAATAAAACGTCCAAGGCTTATCTTTAAGGCAAGACTTTCGTACGTATTCCCTTACGTACATACTCTGGAAATACGGGGTATAACACACTTCCCATAAAGTCGTTATACTAACCTTATACCTTAGGCAAATACATTCTTTTTCTAACCAAGAGACTTATACTTTCGAAAACCAAGTATCGTATACTTTCAAGTCTCTTATCTTTTAGAATCCAGTTTCGTAGTTCATAGTCTTAACACTTCATTACGTAAACTCTTTAAATTAAGCAACATATGCCTTATATGTGTGAAAAGGTTATACTTGTTTATACTGATCTCATTAAAGCAGCCATGATCTAGAAAATGTAATACAATTTTGTCTTATCTTAGCTTCTATGCAGATGGAGAATTCTACTTGTTTTAATATAATTTATCGTCATTACATTTTCCTTTATTAACGCTGCAATGGCTTGTTCGATACTTATTCTCATTCGTGCCGTAAATTAGCCAAGTCAACTTGGCTCCAAACACCTCCTAACGACTCTTACCAACATCCCCCATAAGACTTGGTAAGAACTTAGGATAACTCAGACATAACATTTACATAGAGTAAATCAACATACCTACTTCTTAACTTCTAAGAGTATAAGGAAACATGAAATAATACCACATGTACATTCCATACATAGAATCATGTCAAAAGAAGGAAGAGGTTCACATACCTCATGCGATTATCGACAATTAGCAAAATGCTCCGAAGTACTTCAATCTTGATAGCTATTCCATCCTTCAAGTAGAATCCGCTATACTTAGTACTTCAACCTAAAATGGCCATAATACGTCCATTAACCTCTAGCTTCGAACGTAGAATATTCTAAGTGCTAAGTCACTAAATTCTACGGAAAATCGGACAGCACTTCCTTTGTTTCTACATACTTTGCCACCTTTTTCAAGGCCGAATACAATAACCAAACACGCCACATTTAAGGCTCAACAATGTAGTTAACAATAGGGGATTACACGCCTACAACTACAATTTCCTTCTTTATATAACATATGACAACTTAACTAGTAACCAACTTGCATTAAAATCTTAAGGGCTAACATACTAGTTTTCGGATTAGGGTTCCAACAATCAATACACTTATCAAACTTCATACTAAATACCTCATGCTTGCTAATATCCATAGCTACAACAATAAGTAATCTTAATTACTAAAACGACAAGAATTATACCGTTACAAGCCCTTAATCTTTCCAAGATTCAAAGTCGCTCCTTAGCAATTCTTAGCTCCTCTCCTTATGTTCCAATCCGCTCCAAGCACTCCTTAGAAGCCTATGAAGAACTCATCTTCAAGTTCCAACTTCAAAGTTGATGAACTCTTAAGTTTCCGCTCATGACTAATACTAAAACGCCACTTTTCCAAAACCTTTCTATTGAGATAACTTTACAATACTCTTAGGAACCTTGGGTTTAAGTCTTGTGAATTATCATCCACAATTGCAAAATTTTGTCTTCAAATGAGCCTAAAGCCGAGAGCTCTTTCAAGGCACACACAAATCTCTCAAATTTTTCTATGTAAAATGCCAAGTCTTGCTACTAGTATGTATTTATAACACTACGAGGGTCAAGGCTTAAACAAATGGGTGGCTAAGATGAGTTTCACTAGATCAAGCCCATGCGCCCTTTCGACAAGTCAACAAAATCAAGCCACAAGACTTATCATCCATAATGGTCAAATGACCCTTTTACCCTTGCATTAATTCGACAAAGCCATGTGGGAGGGTGCCACATGTCGCCTCCCATTCGCCCATAAAATTCAGAACCCTCGTGGGCCCCACAAAACGTAAAATTTCTGGGCCCCACACGACCAAATCAGAAATAAATTTCCATAATGAAAATACATTCCATAATCCTCAATTAATGCATTTTGAGAATCCAATTCTCCTCAACGAACATTTTTCCTTTCCGACCTTCTAAGATTTTTCATTTAAAAATAATTCTTCCTTTCGTACCAATTTCAAGTCTTGAGTTCCTTACGAACATTCTCTTAAACATGTCCTGGAGTTACGGGGTGTAACATCAATAATGTCAAGCTCCACTTTTCTAGTTGACTTGGTCCATTTTTATTCATCCAACAAGCCCATGTGGAGGGTGACACATGTCGCCCTCCCATTGGTCTAAAATATTTCACTTCCCAAAATTTTCATAATTGGTCAAAATATCGGAAACCTCGTAGGCCCCACAAAATGTAAAATTCCTCAGGTGGGCCCCACGTATCCAACTCTGAAAATAGAATTCCATAATTTCGATAAATTCCAACAGTCTCAAATAAAAAGTTCTGAGAACCCAATTCTCATTAACGAACAATTTTTCCTTTCCGAGGTTCGGAAGGTTTTTCCTTGGAAAACAATTCTTTCTTTCGTTCAAATTTTTAAGTCTTGTTTCCTTATGTACCTTCTCTTAAACATATCCTGGAATTACGGGGTGTAACAAATGAGTTGTTGATAGGGTAATGAACCGTTAAGAAGTCACGTTAAGGAACTTAATGGAATGCCATGTTAATAGATTAAGATACGTGGTAGGCTTAAGAGAATTGTACGGATGAGATCCGTATGGAGTAAGTAATGGTTGTTGTGATCAAGACAACATGGTTATCGTATTATGAGAAGTTATTGTACCCATTTACGGAGGGAGGGGGGGGGGGGGGGAGGAACTGATAAGGTAGGCTTGGAGCATGGAAATTGCGAGTATAAGAATATTGATAACCGCCGAGACCTTAGGTATATAAGGCCTTCTCGGGCAATAGGATTTTATTCGCACTAAGGGTAAGAGTTAAGCGACGGTCGGGTTGGGGACCTATTACGGGTCGCCCCATAGCATGAAATTGAGTGGGATCAGTTGGTAGTAGTCCCGCTACGTGACAGGGTCACGAGGGTGCAATGCCTATTTCGTGAAAGCCGGAAATGGTCTTATATTGTTCGATTTAGTAAACTCCAAAGATTGGAGGCCAGAATCAGTATGGAGGTTATGTGCGTATGCTAGAATAACTTTGGGAGTACGGAAAGAGTATGACCAGTAAGAAAGAGAGCAACCAAGGGTAGAGGGATAGATCCTGAATCCATAAGAACCTTTCGAGGTAGCTAAACCAGTGGATGATTGGGTGGTAGATGAGCGGGTATATATGATTTTTCTCGGTGATGATATAGTCGTCAGACCCTAGCAGATCTAGTAGATCTGGATACGACAGACTTTAAGGTCATTAGGAGTATGGACTAGTCGGCGTCGTGGGTGCCAAGGTTTACTGTAGATAGAGGTTGGTTCGATTCCGCTTTCGGTGAGCCGGTTATCGATAGGGAAGGAAAGGAAGTGTTAGTAATATGTAAGTTATTCCTTCATTATTTGACATGAAATTGTGGAGTCTATGTGACTTATTTTATTGAAATGATTGATTTGAATTTGAACGTTAAGAGACGCAGAACAGAACGTACGATTATTGAAGGATTTTATGTTAAGTGCCCTTGGAGGTACTTGGAATTGGTTTAGTGTGGCGGTCAGGTCCACGACTTTCCGAATAATCTCTGGAGAATGCGCAAAGCAAGAATAAGATAAGTACGAGTGCTGCCTACAGGAAAATAGAAGACATCGTTGGTAGGTTTTGAAAATCTATACGATTATAATGTGGCGCTTGATGATCAAGATTATGAAAGGGAGATAAGCTCTCTCCCCCATGAAAAAAGATAGTTTAACGTACTATGAGGTTATGTGTACCCATGTTATTAGGCGATGGATGTGAGACTGGTAAGATCTTCAGTGTCGTCATGCCATAGGTTACAGTTTTAGATAACCGTGGGAAATGTATTGTGTAGAGGCGATTGAGGATTATGCGAGATTATATGTCAAGAAAATTATGAGACTGCACGGGGTTCCTACATTTATTTATGACCGACAGATGAGCCCGCTTACGCTAGCTTCGAGGTTTTTCCTGAAGGATTGGGGACACAGTGAGCTTTGTTACATTTCACCTCGCATCGACAAGTGAAGCGGCATGTTATCCAGACTTTTTTTTTTTTTTTTTTTTTTTTTTTTCGGGTAAATGCAAATATTATTACTAAAAAGAAAAGCGCAGAAGTTACAATCGCTGAGGGTTCTCAATCCTCAACGAAACAAGAACAAGAAAATAAACTTCAACATGAAAATTAAATGCTATCTATCCGACATTCCAAGATAGTATCTTCATTTAAGTAATCGGGGTAGTGAAATACTCTTCCAATCTTCGTGATTGACTTTTATTCGCTGGATTAGGCTCCTTAATTTTTGTGACTCCCTAGTATCATTTGCACGCTTAGTAGGTGCAATAGTTGGATTCATGGGGGAAATCAAGACTAGTGCATCATTGGGAATGGTTGCCATAAATGGCTCATGTCCCTCGGCATTAAGTGCTTTATTGGTCAAACAAGGTCGACTTTAGGCTTCTTGGAAAAGAATGATCCTTCAAATTCCACATTAGTTGCTCTTCCAAGACTCATTTGAAATGTAGCCCTTCTTCTGCCTCGTGAGCCATCAAGTTACCATACCTCTTGGACGAGTTGCCTATGGTTTCCGCAACTTTTGACTTCATTAGAAGAGTAGACCCATCCTGCACTCCACCCTTATCAAGTTTCAAGCCCTATTGAATGAGATGTTTCCTTGGTACTCTCAAGAATTAAATTCCCAAGTTACCAAGTCTCGCTTCAAGAGTAGGTCGTTCAAATTCGCACGCTTTGTACAACCAAGAGCCATGGGAATTGAACCAACTTCGACCCAACAATCTTTAACCGACCTCGGGCTCCAGCCTGACACGTGACCACCATAAAGACCAATCGAGCCCATGACCACCCTTTCCGACCCTCCTTCGACCCTAACCACCTCAAGAACCGCCATCGACCCGCGCCCACCCATGCTACCCACCAACCCTCAAGAATGGGTGACGCTTCGGAAACCGCAACACTTGAATTCCCAACAAACTCAACTCCAAAAGTTGCACCTAATGAACGAGGCGTGCCATTGATAATCAAGCAATTGAATGAGGCGTGCCATTGACATCCGCACTCATTGAATGCATCAAATTCCTAGACCTCTTTTGGATAGAAACCCCTGGCCTAAAACCTTAGCATTTCCAAGGCCAATTGGAAAAGAAACAATGTCGAACTCAACAACCAAAGGTCGGTGACCCATGGACTTCCCAAAGACCCATGACCACCCTCCCGACCCGCAATCAACCCGCGTGACCAACCTCGAGACCCGCTGGCCACCTCGCATCCAAAGTGGCCGCTAAAAAGTCTCTTTGAACTCGTGGCCAAGGATCGGAGACCCAAGGGTTCAAACCACAAACCCCGAACATCAACACCACCCTCCCGCAACCCTAACCACCCTCCATACCCACTTTCACCCGGATCCCTATCAAGATCCGCAATCTCCAGTCGTGAGTGCCTACCGGAATCGTAGCCGCCATTCCGACGCCCGTGCCCGCCAAGGTCGGGAAAATCAAAGAGTTGTATCCTCAACCCAAGACCACCATCATGACCCTCTTGCACACCAAGAACACCCTCCTGACTTGCTAACAACCCTGCATCAACCGCCTGTCCCGAAAGAGAAGCAAACTGGCCACCGCCAGAGGCTGCCCCCCCCCGGAAATGTAAACCTCAAATTCAAATCTTGAATCTTGTAATCTTGAACAATCAAAATAATCTCTTTCATTCTTTTGGCTGAAATCTTTGTATTCTTTCTCATGGCTAGAAGGAAGATAATGCAAATCTTGAGTAATCTTTAATCAAGTTGAAGTATCTTCAGAATAATCTTTGGACAAGTTGATAAACTCGAACAATCTTTCCACAATTTTCGAAAAATCTTCGAACAAGATGTAAAATTTCCGTAATTAACTCAAACAACTTCGTATCAAATTCAAGTAAGATGAACAGACGAACAATCTCATGAAATCAAAGATGAAATCAGATTTACGGAGTATGAAATCGAAGATGAAATCATAAGAATGAGCGGATTAAGCTAAGCGACTAGGAGAAATGTTGAGAGCATTTTCGCCAGTGAGAGAAACTTCTCTAACTCTTCCCAACGGATTTCGAGACTTGAAAAGTTGATTTGTGGATATGTTATCCGCATTCGAGGATAGGTCATGGGCATGTGTTATTGATTTCGTGGGCACCGGGAGGATCTTTTGCCTCTCATTGAGTTGCGATAATACCGCTTACCATTCCAAAGATTCGGATGGCCCTGTATGAGGCTTTGTATGAAAGAAAGTGTAGAATCACCGATTGGTTGGTTCCACGTAGGCGAGGTTCAGATAATTGGCCCAGACTTGATTCAGCGGGCTATGGATAAGGCGAAGCTTATCCAGGAAGATTATTAGTAAGCTCAGAGTCAGCAGAAACTTTATGCATTTAACGATGTCGACACTTGAATTTCGTGTTGACGCTTTAGTATAAGTATGGTTACGTGGACGTGGCATATTTTGTTTAAAGTGGTGTAGTAAAAGAAGACTATGTCGCTATCTAATTAGATTGGACTCCGAAAGAACATTCGGGGATGAATGTTTCTAAGGGGGTAAGAATGTTACACCCCGAAATTGCAGGACATATATACGAGAATAGACGTGAGAGCACAAGACTTATAAATTTGAACGAAGGAAAGATTTGTTATTCTTAAGGAAAAATCTTCCGAACTTCGGAAAGGAAAAATATTCGTTGATGAGAATTAGATTCTCAAAATGCATTATTTGAGGAGTATGGAATTTATTAACATTGTGGAAATTTATTTACGGATTTGGTCACGTAGGGCTCACCCGAGAAATTTTACGTTTTGTGAGGCCCACGAGGGTTACGAGATTTTATGGACGAATGAGAGGGCGACACGTGTCACCCCTACATAGGCTTGTTCAAAATACGGACTATGGTATAATGGTCAAATGACCAAGGGAAAGATGATCAAGTCTTGCAAGCCCAAAGCTTGATAAAATTGTTACACCACGGATTTCCGGCAGTTGAGATAAGAACGTACGTAAGAATTTGGGGAATTGAATTTTAGAAGGAATGAAAGATTCTGAAAATTTCTCCGAACCTTGTAAAGGAAAAAGGTTTATTAGTTGAATTTAATTCTCGAATTCTGTATTTGGGACTTTTAGAATTTATCGGAATTTTGGAATTTAATTTCGAAATTTGGTCACGTGGGACCACCCGAGAAATTTTGTATATGTTGGGGAGGTTGGGAAGGCAACGCAGTACACAAAAATACCAAAACGAGTATGAACAGTGAAAACTCGTCCATGAACAAAGGTTCGAAAACGCCATTTCCGCAAACCAGAACACGGGGCGTAGACATATACCAAAAGCTTCGCCTCGCCGAGCCCGGCCACGCCCATACCAACCGCCACCGCCGATTCTCCTAATCGCCAGCTTTCAGATCGGGTTTCGGCCATCGCTCATCCATCTTCCCCGCTCGTTTTTCGATTTTCCACCAACCGAGGTGCAATCGACGGAGTGGAGTATACCATCGTAACCACCATCTCCTTGTCGCCATTTCCATGTAAACCAGACCTCGATTCTTGCTCAAACTCGCCGATCAGATCGATTCGCCGAAACCCTAGGTCGCCGACGAGCATTTTCCGCCACCACAGTAGAGTCGACGGCCGTGGCTAGTGTAGAAATATTCAGTGGTGGAAAGGCCGATATTTTGGCACCACCCACGACCTCCAATACAACCTGCATCGTCGTCAACTAAAACATTTTCTTCGACGGTTGGAAGATTCCGATCGATTCTCGTACAGCTTGAGGCTAAGGCGATATCGCTGTGTTCAGATTGATCTTAGCTACGCTTTGCAACCAATCCCGAGCCTCAATTCTCAGATTTTGAATCCGCCATTGATGCCGCTGAAGCTACGCAAGGGCGGCAAAGGCCAGCAGACCACCAGACTCTCCAAAAATTGATTTTCAAGGCATGGACGACAGCGGCCATTTTAGGTCAAGTACTTGAGCGCTTTTGATAATTGTCGATAATCGCCGCGAGGTATGTGAACCTCTTCCTTCTTTAGACATGGTTCTATGTATGGAATATACATGTGGTATTATTTCATGATTCCTTCTACTCTTAGAAGTTAAGAAGTATGTATGTTGATTTACTCTACGTAAGGGTTATGTCTAAGTTATCCTAAGTTAAGAGTATGTTAAATTGTCCTAAGTCCTTACCAAGTCTTATGGGAGATGTTGGTAAGAATGGTTAGGAAAATATGAGATTTGATTTAAAGCTATGTGTCTTGATTTATTTAAAGTAAGTAAGTGGATTTTACGTTCAAATGACTTGAATTTATATGTGAAAAGGGGATCGATTTTAAAAGTGGATGTTATATGGTTTTAAGAGAATAAGTTACTTGGTTTTGGAAGTGTATAGAACCTTGTATATTTGTTTATAAGTATAAGTAAGTGGACTGTAAAGAATGTACGTTATAAGGTTTTAAGACTATGAACTTTGGTTGTCTTCTAAGGATTATGAAACTTTATTTTTCAAGTCATGGACTTGATTTCTAAAAGTATTGATGACATGATTTTAAAGAGTATGTGACTTGAGTTTTAAAAAGAAAGAAGTTTATGATTCTTTTAAGCACGTATGTACGTAGTATTTTGGGTCTAGTTTCCTAATGTTGTAAGAATAAAAATGTCTTAAGTTCTCTAAATGAAAGGTTGTTATAACACTTTACGGGAAGTTGTTATGACGACTTAAGAAGTTAAGTAATAAGATGGTTTAAAAATGTAATGTAAGGAAAATCACATCGAGCCTACACATAGGCCGGATTACGTTATGAAATACACCGAGCCTACAAATAGGCCGGATTACGCCATATTACCCCGAGCCTACACATAGTCGGGTTACGCTATCTTACACCGAGCCCCACAGCGGCCGGATTATGTTATATGATTCCACAAGACACCGAGCCCCACAAAGTGCCGGATTATTTTATATGATTCCACATTACACCGAGCCTCACAGGCGGGCCGGATATGTTATATGATTCCACAGTACACCGAGCCCCACAGGCGGGCCGGATTATGTTATATGATTCCACAGTACACCGAGCCCCACAGGCGGGCCGGATTATGTAATATGATTCCACAGTACACCGAGACCCACACTGGGGCCGGATTATGTTATATGATTCCACAAGACACCGAGCCCCACAAAGTGCGGATTATGTTATATGATTCCACAAGACACCGAGCCCCACAAAGTGGCCTGATTATGTTATATGATTCCACAAGATAATCGAGCCCACAGTGGGCCGAATTATGTTATATGATTCCACAAGATAATCGAACCCCACAGCGGCCTGATTATGTCACATGATTCATCAAGACACCGTGTCCCGCAAACGGGCCGGATTATGTTATGAAAGATATGTGTTATGTGGAAAACTGGATTAAACTCTTAAGTATGTATGTAAGAATATGTTGTTAAATCTTATTGAAAGAAGGAAAGAAACGATTAATATATGATTGATTTCCAGAGTTAAAAATGGCATTCTTTTGTACAGTTATGATTTGATTCTTGCACGTTATTTCTGTTCCATATTCGCACTGTTAGATCGACTTTCTTCGGCCGCGCTTCACGTCCGCAGTTTAGGTATTACAGTGTGGATCCGCGAGCTTAGGATCCCGGTTCGCATTTTTAGATGGCTTCGATGTTCCGAGTTGTCATGGCTATGTATATCCAGGGTATGGCCCCGTCCCGCCACGCTTGTAATTCTTAGAGGTCCGTAGTCACATATCGTGGGTCCGCTTTGTAAAGAAAGCGAGGCAACCGCTTCATGATGACAGACCTGCGAAGGTAGCCCATCCGCTAACTCGTTGTTTTACTTCGTTGTTTTATTTATAAGTTTCATGTATGTTCACGATTATCTCGATGTTTATTCGTAGCGGTGCCTGTAGGGCACCGCCGCGCCCGGTCGGGTCGTGACAAAAGTGGTATCGAGCGCTTAGTCCTCTGAAAGTGTCTACGCATCGTGTTCAGTAGTAGTCTTGATTATCGTGTTGTGCACCACATCTATAATCGTGAGGTCGCAGAGACATTTAGGATTGGTTTCCATTCTTCTCACTCGAGATCGCGCGATAGTCAGATTGTTGTGGTCGCCCTCCCTAACGAGTTATGTTGATCAGCCACGAAAGGCAACAGCGACCCAAGAAAGACTATGTGGATATCGCGATCCGTTGGTAATGATTGCAGATAGTTGGTATTGTGATATACATCTATACCGAGTTATGCGCAGGGTCGACGCGTGTCGCTTAGAATGATTTTAGATTACCAGAATCGTAAAGACTAACTAGATACCGGGAAGGTATGGAATAGTTAATGAATTTTCGCCAAGGTTTTGTGTTTTATTTCAAATAATCGGGAAAGGATGAGCTGTCGACAGGTAGTGAACCCTGAAGCCATGTTAAGGAACTTAACTAATGTCATGTTAATAGATTGTCGCATAGTAGGCTTAAGAGAATTGTACCTGACGAGGTCCGTGATAGAGTAAGTAATGGTTGTTGGATCGAGACAAATACGGTTTTGGTTTTGTGAGAAGTTTTGTTACCCGCTTATCGGGGATCGTAAGGTAGGCTTGGAGCATGGAAATTGCGAGCCTAAGAATATTGATTATCGCCGAGACCTTAGGTATATAAGGCTTTCTCGCAATAAGATTTTAAGTCGCATCAAGGATAAGAGTTGTGACGCCGAGTCGGGTTGAGGACTCGTTACGGGTATCCCCATGGCCCGGAATAGAGTGGATCAGTTGGTAGTAGTTCCGCCACGCGACGTGGTCACGAGGTGCAAGGCCCAAGTCTAGTTAATTGTTTTACTTCGTGGACACGCTCCACCTAACCAGCCGTGAAAGCCTAAATGGTCGATATTGTTTTATAGAGTGACTCCAAAGATTAGAGGCCGAGTCGGTATGGAAGTTATGTATGTATGCTAGTAAGAGTTGGAAGTACACGGAAAGAGTACGGTAAGTAAGATAGCAACCAAGTGTAAAGGAATAGAGCCCGAATCTATAAGAACATTTCGGTAACTATACCCGAGTGTTCGGGGTGGTAGCCGAGGGTATATGAGATTGCCTGACGATGATACAAATGGCACCTAGTAGACCTAGTAGAGATGGTTACGACAAAGCCAGGGTCATTATGAGTACGGGCTAGTTGGCTTCGTGAGTGCCAAGGTTGACATTTTAGTATAAGTATTGTTATGTGGCCACGGGTGGCATATGTTGTTAGGCGGTGTAGTAAAAGGAGACTATGTCGCTCTCTAATTAGATGGACTCCGAAAGAACAGTCGCGGCCGAATGTTTCTAAGGTGTAACGCCCCAAATTCGCCTGGATCGTGCCTTACCCCGCACCCTAGTGATACAACATCGAGAGAAAACCAAATGAAATAAAAACTTAGACATGCAACAAGAGATATAATAATAAACAAAGCAACCAAAACAATGCTTTCAAAGATATACATAAAACTCGAACATTTTAATCCTTTTACAACCCCGCCACAACATTACTACTGCACTTAAGATTTACAACGACTATGACGGACAGTGGCCCCGCCATACCTCGAATGTACAAGAACCTACAACTCAGTGGAAACATACCAAAAGATAAGCCTCCGAGAAACGGAGCTTCCCAATACGCTGAATCGTGATCCTATGAGCGAGGATCCACGCATCGATGTATTCTCTACCGCGCAGATGAACGCAGCTTCAAGCGAGGTCGCATAACAGATACCAAGTATGTGAAATCAGAATATCGCAGCTTAAATCATAACAGCTATATCAAGGTGAGACATGTATGATAACCAAAATACAAGACGCAACATGTGCCAAGTCGTGACTCACGCCTCAAAGTCACCACTCAAATCTAACTACGGGTCTCACGCCCACCACATCCATCATGTTCGCATCATGGCCACATGCCCCGGACATCGTGACGGTAGACATGTCCATGATGCAACACACAACAAGGCCGCATGGCCACATGCCCTGGACATCGCGCTTGCAGACATGCCCATGTAACCTCAATAACAATATATCGGGTGGTCAACCCCGCCGCACGGCCACATGCCCTGGACATCAGACGGCAGATATCGCCCATGTTGCAGAATAACCATATATCGGTAATCAACCCGCCGCACGGCCGCATGCCCCCTAATATCAGACGGTGTAGACACGCCCATGTGACATCAACAACAAGACAAGAATCAAAAATGGAAACATACCCGCGGAATTTCCATCACCGCCAAAGACGCCCAAGTAAGTTCTCAATAAGTCAACCGGCCTCTATCGAGACGCCAGAATACGTAAATACCACACTTGCACAACAAGGCTATCATCACAAGCATAGGCAAGTTTCACCACAACAAGCATAGGCAAGTTTCACAACAACAAGCATAGGCAAGTTTCACACAACTCAAAGTACTTTCATTTTATGCCAAAGTCCGGTTTTTAGCCCCAAAGTACTACATACGTTAAGTTCTTTTAAAAGAGATCCATTACTTTTATAAAAGTCACCCGATACTGTAGTATTAGAATGACCAACCCACATTCCTTTTCAAAAATCAAGTAACAACATTCTTTTCCTAAGTTCCGCTTGCCTAGTTTCAATTACTCAAGTTTCTCATTTTCAAATGGTTTCATAGTTCCCAAACTTAATCACTTGATTCCTTTTAGAACAATCGAGTAATATATGTCTCACGCGAGTAGGTTATTCTTGTTTACAACATTCTTATTACAAAGAACATGATCTAGAAAATGTAATATCATTTTGTCTCATCTTAGTTTCTATGCAGATGGAGGTTTCTACCGGTTTTAATACGATACATCATTATTCAATACATTTTCCTTTATTAACGCCGCAGTGGTCCTGTCGATACACATTCGATTTCAAATCAAGAAACATTATCCCTTTAAATAAACCAAGTACTCATTACTCACGAATGAGGTTTCACACAAACATTCACATTAAAACAAATAAGTTAAGTCTCTTATCTTATAAGATCAAGTCTCTTAACTTCTAACATCAAGAAACCATTTTCTTTACCTCTCTTAAGACATTATACCTAACTCCCATAAAGCTAGTATAACTCTTTTTTTAAAACCTTTAAAACCAAGTATTACTCTCCTTCAAAACGATTTATAAATCTTTGAAATACATCAAGTTCTTTATTATAACTAGCCGCTTATAATTCACATCGCTTACCTTTAAAACCACAAAGTATTTTTCTTACCTACATAAAGTCATTATAACCAACTTCCCATAAAGCCGTTATAACACTTTATGTTTTAAGAACAATCAAACACGCTTAACACATGTACGCTCACCGCACTACATAGTTCACACATATCATGCTAGAAGAGATAGGAAGAGGTTCACATACCTCGCGACGATTTATCGACAATAAGCAAAATGCTCCAAGTACTACAACCTCTAGCCCTTTCCACTCCTCGAGTAGAATACGCTACTCTTAGTACTTTCACCTATAAAGGTCACAAACGTCTATTAACCCCAAAACACAAGTTTCTATCTTTCTACATAAAATTCGCAAGATTCTCCCCGCAACAAATAAGCAAATCTCCTCCTCTATCGAGGCCGCCACCATGCCAACCAGTGGGGTTTTACACGTCTACCCGGACGTGTACCATCCTACTTAGTAACTCTACACAAGTCTACTGCAATACAGTCCTATGTAATTACAGTTCAGTTCAGTTCTTTATTCTTCAGGCTTAAGTCAAAAGACATTGCCGAATACTAAGTATAGTTTCATATATAGTATACTTCAACTATATATTCTAACATGTAATTTCCAATTACAAAAGGGACAAGATTATTTACTCGACAAGCCCAAAATTATCCAAGTTATAATGTCGATCCCGAGCAAGGTTTAGCTCCTACTCCGCGCGCTCCAATCCGCCTCCAAACAACCCTTAGAAGTTCTAACTAACTTCTACTCAAATACTTCAACCAACTATGAAGATTTCCTTAGTGGTTTCTGCTTGAGACTAAAAGGACAAAAGGTAGTATTTTCTGCTCTACGAAAGAGGTAACTTTGAATACAACAAGGTAAAGGCTAAGGTATTTGGGCATTATAACAATACTTGAGAGTATTTCTACCAAGAGTGGGTGTATTTATACGAAACAACTAGGCAGTGGGGTACCCTAATGGCAAGCACCACAAAGTGAGGGTAGTACCTCTGCCACACCTCAAAAGTGGAAGAGGAGGGTTTCTGCCAAGGCCAATTTTATGGGAGAGGGCTCTGACGAGAGTCAACAAGAGGGAGGGAGGGGTTTCCAAGACTTGGAAGATTTTGACGAATGAAGTCTTCAAGAGAGTGGTATTTATAGAAAGCCAAAGGCCAACCAACGGCCAAGATCAAGCCACGTGCAAGGCAAGTGTATGGCCTTGACTGCCAAGTACACCCTAACCCTACTCCACAAAACATTGCACCAAACAAGCCACAAAACAAGGCACAAACAAGGCCAAAACAAGGAACCAATCGCAAGGCCAACGCCCCTCGACGCCCAAATCGCCCAAAGCACCCCACTTGTTTCCAATGCGAGGTGACACACGTCACCCTCCCGCTGGTCCAAAATGTTTCGCCTCTAAAAATCCGCAAAAATAAGAAAAGACATAGCCTAATTTTCTCGCAAGTTATGTAAAACTTTTCACCAAAAACTACTCTAACCGGTGTCAGGCACAAATGTCATTCTACAAGCAACCTAGGCGGGGTGACACGTGTCACCCTCCTAATGGCCCTCATAAAACGCCTTCCAAAAATATCCACAATGGCCAAAATCTCAAAACAAAGTGGGCTCCTACAAAATCAGAATTTCTCCCGTGGCCCCACGTGACCATTTCCAAAATAAAATTCCATAATTCTAATATAATCTAAGAAGCCCAAATTCCAAACTGGGAACCCAATTCCTTCAACGAACATTTTTCCTTACAAAACCGAAACTTTTTCCGAAGAATCACCTCTTTCTTCCTTTCCAATTTTTCTGCCGCCTCAGACGCACGCCCTCGCATACATACCCCGAGAATACGGGTATAACATTCTCCTTCCTTAGAAACATTCGTCCCGAATGTTCCTTCTCAAGACGGATATCGGCGAAGTTCCTCTAACAAGTTGTCAACGCCACACCGCCACAAATAACACACGCTCTCTTCCATCCTTACCCGTCGTGCCCTTCTCGAACACTTGAACTCTCCCAGTACGTACCATACTTCAGTCATTACTTCCGTTCCCGAAAATCTCTGGAGTCACTACCTCCAAACTTGGTCATCTTACTAACCTCAAACTTCCTTAAGGCCATTCCCGGCCTTTACGAACCGCTTCTGGTCGAACGCGTCCACGAACTCATACGATGATCATACAAACTTGGGCCTAGCATCCTCGTGACCCTACCACCTGGCGGGACCACCCAGAACTGACCCCACCTTAATCCGGGCTACGGTTGACCTGCATCACGTCCTCAACCCGACCCACAATCGCTCAAGCCCTCGCTCCCGACACGGAACAATCCTCGCTAAATCACATCATGAAAGCTACCACTTCCATCTCACACTACCCATGGACTTATCACACAAATAAAACCCACGATACCACGACTGATAAAGGTCAAACATAAAACGAATCTTTTACTCAAGACGACCTTACCTCTAAGGTCTCAATCGTGATACTCAGTGGTTCACACTTACCATGCCCCCATACTTACCCTTCTACAATAACTGTGTGTCTAAATCACATTTAGCACAAAGCTATCCGAACATAACACTTAACACATCATTAACAACAATACATACAAGTATCTACTGTGGTTAAGGATATACTCAAACTAGGCGTTCAAGGACCGCTAAATCTGGAACTTCCATCGCGACTCTACCGTGGCCCGCAATCGCCTAGTAGTCTGTGTTATCCTACCGCCACTCGGGTCGGATCTCTCGCCATATGGCCTCATGGCGCAAGAATAACAAGCTCCTTGGTACTACGACACTTCAAATGCGGTCTACCACATCGACCACACCGAGGTAGGGTGATCGTGATCCGCCAACACCCTACTCCCGAACATCTCAAACCCGGGAGCCCCGACCGCCTCAATATCCTGGCGGTCCCGGCGTCGCGGAGGACCACTCGCAATGGCGAGGTACATAACTAGTCCGCTGGCCGAGGCGGTCCGCTCAAAGTCGCCAAAATATCCGGCCGCCTTGGCCTTCTTCTCGCCGAAAGCCGTCCACCTGCCGACCGCGCCTCGCACTCCAAGTGCACGAGCTCAACGCGGGCAATGTCCATGCCCTACAAGAGAAACACCCGCACAAGACTCGCCATATAATCATCTAGCCCGCGACGTAGATGCACTCCTATCCTCCATATCCGCAACAAGCGCAGGACATATCGAGCCAAAGAATCGAACTCGACATTGTACTCCCGACAGGCGCTTCTCTCTCGCCTCAAGAATAAAAATTTGTCGCCTGCGTTCTCCTCATCCGCGAGGCAAGAAGTGCGTGAGAAAAGCCCCAAAACTCATCCCATACTGCTGAGGTGCATGCTCTCCCGAAAGCTCCCACGAATCAAACCAATCGATCGCGTATCACGCACCGATGCGAACCGGCGTCACAGACTCGGTCTCAAGCCTCGATCACCCGTGATGATCTCTCAGAATCGACGGATGAACTCTCGCGATCATCCTCGTGCCTCACCCATAAAACTCGCGGCTACAACTCGTAAAGTCCCGTAGCCTCAAACTATTCGCTTTCTGCACCACAAAGCCGCTGAACCGAATCGCCAGATTCACTGCCTCATATCCGCCACAACTCGCCAATAATCGCCATCTCTCGCGACTATCTCCCCGCCTGCATCGTGGACCGAGGCTCGTGCATCAGAGTCTCATCAGCCACGGCCGCGCCTAAACTCCGCTGATGCCGGGCGGCGCTAAACTCGCCGCCGGAAGCACTGCTCGTGTATCGACCGCTCGCGCTCGCACTCTCAGATCCCACTAGCGCCTCGGCCGCTTTGCCCTTCGGCACTGCCGCCGCGCGAGGCATAATCGTAAAATGAAACACATCGAGGGTCCAACTTACAACTCACTTTCTAAGGCACGATCTCGTAATGAGAAGAATAGAAACCAATCTTACATGTCCTATAGCCTCTCGACATAGATGGTGCACAACACACCGATAATCAAGACTCTACTAGACACGGTCTGTAGACACTTTCCGAGGACTAATCGCTCGATACCACTTGTAACGCCCCAAATTGCCCGCGTGGATCGTGCCTTACCCTGCACCCTAGTGATACAACATCGAGAAAACCAGGAAATAAAAACATAGACATGCAACAAGAGATATAATAATAAACAAAGCAACCAAAACAGCTTGTTTCAAGATATACATAAAACTCAACATTTTAATCCTTTTACAACCCCGCCACAACAAGATTACATGCACTTAAGATTTACAACGACTATGACGACAGTGGCCCCGCCATACCCCGAATGTACAAGAACCTACAACTCGTGGAAACACATACCAAAAGATAAGCCTCCGAGAAACGGAGCTTCCTAATACGCCGAATCGTGATCCTATGAGCGAGGATCCACGATCGATGTACTCTACCGCAGATGAACGCACTTCAAGCGAGGTCGCATAACAGTACCAAGTATGTGAAATCAGAATATCGCAGCTTAAATCATAATACTATATCAAGGTGAGACATGTATGATAACCAAAATACAAGACGCAACATAAAAGCCAAGTCGTGGACTCACGCCTCAAAGTCACCACTCAAATCTAACTACGGGTCTCACGCCACCACATCCATCATGTTCGTGATCATGGCCACATGCCCGAATATCGTGACGGTGTAGACATGTCCATGATGCAACACACAATAAGGCCGCACGGCCACATGCCCCGAATATCGCGGCTTGCAGACATGCCCATGTAACCTCAATAACAATATACCGGGTGGTCAACCCCGCCGCACGCCACATGCCCCGAATATCAGACGGCAGACACGCCCATGTTGCAAGAATAACCATATATCGTAATCAACCCGCCGCACGGCCGCATGCCCCGGACATCGTGACGGCAGACATACGCCCACGTGACATCAACAACAAGACAAGAATCAAAAATGGAAACATACCCGGAATTCTCCATCACCGCCAAAGACGCCCAAGTAAGTTCTCAACAAGTCAACCTACTCTATCGAGAGACGCCAGAACAGAAATACCACACTTGCACAACAAGGCTATCATCACAAGCATAGGCAAGTTTCACCACAACAAGCATAGGCAAGTTTCACAACAACAAGCATAGGCAAGTTTCACACAACTCAAAGTACTTTCATTTTATGCCAAAGTCCGGGTTTTTAGCCCCAAAGTACTACATACGTTAAGTTCTTTTAAAAGAGATCCATTACTTTTATAAAAGTCACCCGATACCCGTAGTATTAGAATGACCAACCCACATTCCTTTTCAAAAATCAAGTAACAACATACTTTGCCTAAGTTCCCTTTTGCTAGTTTCAATTACTCAAGCTTCTCATTTTCAAATGGTTTCATAGTTCCCAAACTTAATCACTAGATTCCTTTTAGAACAATTGAGTAATATATGTCTCACGTGAGAGTAGGTTATTCTTGTTTACAACATTCTTATTACAAAGAGCATGATCTAGAAAATGTAATATCATTTTGTCTCATCTTAGTTTCTATGCAGATGGAGGTTTCTACCGGTTTTAATACGATACATCATTATTCAATACATTTTCCTTTATTAACGCCGCAGTTGGTCCTGTCGATACACATTCCGATTTCCAAATCAAGAAACATTATCCCTTTAAATAAACCAAGTACTCATTACTCACGAATGAGGTTTCACACAAACATTCACATTAAAACAAATAAGTTAAGTCTCTTATCTTATAAGATCAAGTCTCTTAACTTCTAACATCAGTAAACCATTTTCTTTACCTCTCTTAAGACATTATACCTAACTCCCCATAAAGCTAGTATAACTCTTTTTTTTTTTTTAAAACCTTTAAAACCAAGTATTACTCTCCCTTCAAAACGATTTATAAATCTTTTGAAATACATCAAGTTCTTTATTATAACTAGCCGCTATAATTCACATCGCTTACCTTTTAAAACCACAAAGTATTTTCTTACCTACATAAAGTCGTTATAACCAACTTCCCATAAAGCCGTTATAACACTTTATGTTTTAAGAACAATCAAACACGCTTAACACATGTACGCTCACCGCATTACATAGTTCACACATATCATGCTAGAAGAGATAGGAAGAGGTTCACATACCTCGCGACGATTTATCGACAATAAGCAAAATGCTCCAAGTACTACAACCACTAGCCTCTTTCCACTCCTCGAGGTAATACGCTACTCTTAGTACTTTCACCTATAAAGGTCACAAACGCCTATTAACCCCAAAACACAAGTTTCTATCTTTCTACGTAAATTCTACAAAGACCTTCTCCCGCAACAAATGCAAATCTCCTCCTCTATCGAGGCCTGGCCACTATGCCAACTGTGGGGTTTTACACGCCTAACCTGACGTGTACCATCCTACTTAGTAACTCTACACAAGTCTACCGCAATACACCCCTATGTAATTACTAGCTCAGCTTCTTATTCTTCAGCTTAAGTCAAAAGACATTGCGAATACTAAGTATAGTTTCATATATAGTATACTTCAACTATATATTCTAACATGTAATTTCCAATTACAAAAGGGACAAGATTATTTACCTCGACAAGCCCAAAATTATCCAAGTTATAATGTCGATCCCGAGCAAGGTTTAGCTCCTACTCCGCGCTCCAATCCGCTCCAAACAACCCTTAGAAGTTCTAACTAACTTCTACTCAAATACTTCAACCAACTATGAAGATTTCCTTAGGGTTTTGGTTTGAGACTAAAAGGACAAAAGGTAGTATTTCCTGCTCTACGAAAGAGGTAACTTTGGAATACAACAAGGTAAAGGCTAAGGTATTTTGGCATTATAACAATACTCTGAGAGTATTTCTACCAAGAGTGGGGTGTATTTATACGAAACAACTAGGCTAGTGGGGTACCCCACTGCCAAGCACCACAAAGTGAGGGTAGTACCTCTCGCCACACCTCAAAAGGGAAGAGGAGGGTTTCTGGTCAAGGCCAATTTTATGGGGAGAGGATCTGACGAGAGTCAACAAGAGGAGGGAGGGGTTTCAAGACTTGGAAGATTTTGACGAATGAAGTCTTCAAGAGAGTGGTATTTATAGGAAAGCCAAAGGCCAACCAACGGCCAAGATCAAGCCACGTGCAAGGCAAGTGTATGGCCTTGATCAAGCCAAGTACACCCTAACCCTACTCCACAAAACATTGCACCAAACAAGCCACAAAACAAGGCACAAAACAAGGCCAAAACAAGGAACCAATCAGGTAAGGCCAACATCCTCTGACGCCCAAATCGCCCAAAGCACCCCACTTGTTTCAATGCAGGTGACACATGCCACCCTCCCGCTGGTCCAAAATGTTTCGCCTCGAAAAATCCGCAAAAATAAGAAAAGACATAGCCGAATTTTCCTCGCAAGTTATGTAAAACGCTTCGCCAAAAACGACTTAACCAAAGTGTCAGGCACAAATGTCATTCTACTGCCATAGGCGGGGTGACACGTGTCACCTCCTAATGGCCCTCATAAAACGCCTTCCAAAAATATCCACAATGGCCAAAATCAAAACAAAGAGGCCCCACAAAATCAGAATTTCTCCCGTGGCCCCACGTGACCATTTCCAAAATAAAATTCCATAATTCTAATATAATCTAAGAAGCCCAAATTCCAAACTGGGAACCCAATTCCCTTCAACTAACATTTTTCCTTACAAAACCTAAACTTTTTCCGTGGAAGAATCACCTCTTTCTTCCTTTCCAATTTTTCTGTCGCTCTCGTACGTACGTCCTCGCATACATACCCTGAGAATACGGGGTATAACATAAGGGATGAAGGATGTTACACCCCGTATTTCCGGCAGTTGAGATAAGAACGTACGTAAGAATTTGGGAATTGAATTTTAGAAGGAATGAAAGATTCTGAAAATTTCTCCGAACTCAGAAAGGAAAAGGTTTATTAGTTGAATTTAATTTCTAATTTATTTGGGACTTTTAGAATTTATCGGAATTTTGGAATTTAATTTCGAAATTTGGTCACGTGGGACCACCCGAGAAATTTTGTATATGTTGGGGAGGTTGGGAAGGCAACGCAGAACAAAAAAATACCAAAACGAGTATGAACAGTGAAAACCCGCCCATGAACAAAGGTTGTTCGATGAACAAGTTGTTCGAAAACGCCATTTCCGCCAAACTAGAATCACGGGGCGAGACATATACCAAAAGCTTCGCCTCGCCGAGCCCGCCACGCCCATACCAACCGCCACCGCCGATTCTCCGAATCGCCAGCTTTCAGATTGAAGTTTCGGCCATCGCTCATCCATCTTCCCCGCTCGCTTTTTCGATTTTCCGACCAACCGAGGTGCAATCGACGGAGTGGAGTATACCATCAGAACCACCATCTCCTTGCCGCCATTTCCATGTAAACCAGACTCGATTCTTGCTCAAACTCGCCGCATCAGATCGATTTTCGCCGAAACCCTAGGTCGCCGACGAGCATTTTCCGCCACCACGTGCAGAGTCGACGGCCGTGGCTAGTGTAGAAATATTCAGTGGTGGAAAGGCCGATATTTTGGCACCACCCACGACCTCCAATTCAACCTGCATCGTCGTCAACTAAAACATTTTCTTCGATCGGTTGGAATATTCCGATCGATTCCGTACGCTGAGGGCTAAGGCGATACCGTTGTGTTCAGATTGATATTAGCTACGCTTTGCAACCAATCCCAGCCTCAATTCTCGTGATTTTGAATCCCCATTGATGCCGCCGAGATCGCCGCGCGGCGACGCCGCAGACCACCGCAGACTCTCCAAAAAATTGATTTTCAAGGCTATGGACGATTGCGGCCATTTTAGGTTGAAGTACTTTGAGCGCTTTTGCTAATTGTCGATAATCGTCGCGAGGTACGTGAACCTCTTCCTTCTTTAGACATGGTTCTATGTATGGAATATACATGGTATTATTTCATGATTCCTTCTACTCTGAAGTTAAGAAGTATGTATGTTGATTTACTCACGTATGGTTATGTCTAAGTTATCCTAAGTTAAGAGTATGTTAAATTGTCCTAAGTCCTTACCAAGTCTTATGGGAGATGTTGGTAAGAATGGTTAGGAAAATATGAGATTTGATTTAAAGCTATGTGTCTTGATTTATTTAAAGTAAGTAAGTGGATTTTACGTTCAAATGACTTGAATTTATATGTGAAAAGTGGATCGATTTTAAAAGTGGATGTTATATGGTTTTAAGAGAATAAGTTACTTGGTTTTGGAAGTGTATAGAACCTTGTATATTTGTTTATAAGTATAAGTAAGTGGATCAGAAAGAATGTACGTTATAAGGTTTTAAGACTATGAACTTTGGTTGTCTTCTAAGGATTATGAAACTTTATTTTTCAAGTCAGGACTTGATTTCTAAATGTATTGATGACATGATTTTAAAGAGTATGTGACTTGAGTTTTAAAAAGAAAGAAGTTTATGATTCTTTTAAGTACGTATGTACGTAGTATTTTTGGGTCTAGTTTCCCTAATGTTGTAAGAATAAAAGTGTCTTAAGTTCTCTAAATGAAAGGTTGTTATAACAGCTTTATGGGAAGTTGTTATGACGACTTAAGAAGAAGTAATAAGATGGTTTAAAAATGTAATGTAAGGAAAATCACACCGAGCCTACACATAGGCCTGACACGTTATGAAATACACCGAGCCTACAACAGGCCTGACACGCCATATTACCCCGAGCCTACACATAGGCCGGGTTACGTCATCTTACACCGAGCCCCACAGGCGGGCCGGATTATGTTATATGATTCCACAGTACACCGAGCCCCACAGGCGGGCCGGATTATGTTATATGATTCCACAGTACACCGAGCCCCACAGGCAGGCCGGATTATGTTATATGATTCCACAGTACACCGAGCCCCACAGGCGGGCCGGATTATGTTATATGATTCCAGAATACACCGAGCCCCACAAAGTGGCCGGATTATGTTATATGATTCCGTAAGACACCGAGCCCCACAGCGGCCGGATTATGTTATATGATTCCACAAGACACCGAGCCCCACAAAGTGCCTGGATTATGTTATATGATTCCACAAGACACCGAGCCCCACAAAGTGCCTGATTATGTTATATGATTCCACAAGACACCGAGCCCCACAAAGGGCCTGATTATGTTATATGATTCCACAAGATAATCAACCCCACGACGCCGGATTATGTCACATGATTCATCAAGACACCGTGTCCCGCAAATGGGCTTGATTATGTTATGAAAGATATGTGTTATGTAGAAAAAACCGGATTAAACTCTTAAGTATGTATGTAAGAATATGTTGTTAAATCTTATTGAAAGAAGGAAAGGAACGATTAATATATGATTGATTTCGTGAGTTAAAATGGCATTCTTTTGTACGCTTATGATTTGATTCTTGCACGTTATTTCGCTCCATATTCGCACTGTAGATCGAATTTCTTCGAGGCCGCTCATGTCCGCAGTTTAGGTACACAGTGTGGACCGCGAGCTTAGGATCCCGGTTCAAAGATTTTTAGACGGCTCCGATGTTCCGAGTTGTCATGGCTATGTATATCCGTGGGGTACGGGCCCCGTCCCGCCACAGCTTGTAATTCTGAGGTCCGTAGTCACATATCGTGGGTCCGCTTTGTAAAGAAAGCGAGGCAATCGCTTCGCTTATTTACGACGCCCGCGAAGGTAGCCCTACTCGCTAACTCCGCTGCTTTTACTCGTTGTTTTATTTATAAGTTTCATGTATGTTCCGCGATTATCTCTCGATGTTTATTCGTAGCGGTGCCTGTGTAGGGCACTACCGCGCCCCGGTCGGTCGTGACAAAAGTGGTATCGTGAGCGCTTAGTCCTCTGAAAGTGTCTACGCATCGCGTTCAGTAGTCTTGATTATCGCGTGCGCGCACCACATCTATAATCGTGAGGTCGCAGACATTTAGGATTGGTTTCATTCTTCTCACTCGAGATCGCGCGATGACAGTCAGATTGTTAGGGTCGCCCTCCCTAACGAAGTTATGTTGATCGCAGCCTACGCAGAAAGGCAAAGCGACCCAAGAAAGACTATGTGGATTGCGATCCAGTTGGTAATGATTGCAAGATAGTTGGTATTGTGATATACATCTATACGGAGTTATGACGCAGGGTCGACGCTGTTGCCTAGAATGATTTTAGATTACCGTGAATTGTAAAGACTAACTAGATACCGGAAGGTATGGAATAGTTAATGAATTTTCGCCAAGGTTTTGTGTTTTATTTCAAATAATCGGGAAAGGATGAGTCCCGATAGGGTAGTGAACCCTAAGAAGCCATGTTAAGGAACTTAACGGAATGTCATGTTAATAGATTGCCGCATAGTAGGCTTAAGAGAATTGTACGGACGAGGTCCAGATAGAGTAAGTAATGGTCATTGTGGATCGAGACAACATGGTTTTGGTTTTATGAGAAGTTTTGTTACCCGCTTATCGGAGGGATCGTAAGGTAGGCTTGGAGCATGGAAATTGCGAGCCTAAGAATATTGATTACCGCCGAGACCTTAGGTATATAAGGCTTTCCGCAATAAGATTTTAAGTCACTCAAGGATAAGAGTTAAGGTGACGCCGAAGCCGAGGACTGTTACGTATCCCCATGGCCCGGAATAGAGTGGGATCAGTTGGTAGTAGTTCCGCCACGTGACGGTCACGAGGTGCAAGGCCCAAGTCTAGTTAATTGTTTTACGTTCGTGGACACGCTCCACCGAACCAGCCGTGAAAGTTTAAATGGTCGATATTGTTTTATAGAGTGACTCCAAATATTAGAGGCCGTAGTCGGTATGGAAGTTATGTATGTATGCTAGTAAGAGTTGGAAGTACGGAAAGAGTACGGCCAAGAAGAAGATAGCAACCAAGTGTAAAGGAACAGAGCCCGAATCTATAAGAACATTTCGGTAACTACACCCGTGAGTGTTTGGGGTGGTAGCCGAGCGGTATATGAGATTGCCCTGATGATATACCGTCGCACCCTAGTAGACCTAGTAGAGATGGTTACGACAGCTTTGTGGTCATTATGAGTATGGGCTAGTTGGCTTCGTGAGTGCCAAGGTTGACATTTTAGTATAAGTATTACATGTGGCCACGGTGGCATATGTTGTTGTAAGGGTGTAGTAAAAGGAGACTATGTCGCTATCTAATTAGATGGACTTCAAAGAACATTCGAGGATGAATGTTTCTGGGAGGAAGGATGTTACACCCCGTATTTCCGGCAGTTGAGATAAGAACGTACGTAAGAATTTGGGAATTGAATTTTAGAAGGAATGAAAGATTCTGAAAATTTCTCCGAACCTTGTAAAGGAAAAAAGGTTTATTAGTTGAATTTAATTTCGAATTCGATTTGGGACTTTAGAATTTATCGGAATTTTGAATTTAATTTCGAAATTTGATCACGTGACCACCCGAGAAATTTTGTATATGTTGGAGGTTGGAAGGCAACGCAGAACAAAAAATACCAAAAGGAGTATGAACAAAGTGAAAACCCGCCCATGAACAATGTTGTTCGATGAACAAAGGTTCGAAAACGCCATTTCCGCCAAACCGTGAATCACGGGGCGAGACATATACCAAAAGCTTCGCCTCGCCGAGCCCGCCACGCCCATACCAACCGCCACCGCCGATTCTCCCGAATCGCCGGCAGCTTCAGATCGTTTCGTCATCGCTCATCCATCTTCCCGCTCGCTTTTTCCGATTTTCCGACCAACCGAGGTGCAATCGACGGAGTGGAGTATACCATCGAACCACCATCTCCTTGCCGCCATTTCCATGTAAACCAGACCTCGATTCTTGCTCAAACTCGCCGCCGATCAGATCGATTGCCAAACCCTAGTCGCCGACGAGCATTTTCCGCCACCACAGTGTAGAGTCGACGGTCCGTGGCTAGTGTAGAAATATTCAGGTGGAAAGGCCGACATTTTGGCACCACCCACGACTCCAATTCAACCTGCATCGTCGTCAACTAAAACATTTTCTTCGACGGTTGGAAGATTCGATCGATTCTCGCATACTGAGGGCTAAGGCGATACCGCTGTGTTCAGATTGATCTTAGCTACGCTTTGCAACCAATCCCGAGCCTCAATTCTCAGATTTTGAATCCGCCATTGATGCCGCTGGCCACGGCGGCCGCCATAGACCACCACAGACTCTCCAAAAAATTGATTTTCAAGGCTATGGTCGATTGCAGGCCATTTTAGGTTGAAGTACTTTGGAGCGCTTTTGCTAATTGTCGATAATCGCCGCGAGGTATGTGAACCTCTTCCTTCTTTAGACATGGTTCTATGTATGGAATATACATGGTATTATTTCATGATTCCTTCTACTCTGTAAGTTAAGAAGATGTATGTTGATTTACTCTACGTAGCGGTTATGTCTAAGTTATCCTAAGTTAAGAGTATGTTAAATTGTCCTAAGTCCTTACCAAGTCTTATGAGAGATGTTGGTAAGAATGGTTAGGAAAATATGAGATTTGATTTAAAGCTATGTGTCTTGATTTATTTAAAGTAAGTATGGATTTTACGCTCAAATGACTTGAATTTATATGTGAAAAGTGGATCGATTTTAAAAGTGGATGTTATATGGTTTTAAGAGAATAAGTTACTTGGTTTTGAAGTGTATAGAACCTTGTATATTTGTTTATAAGTATAAGTGTGGATCAGAAAGAATGTACGTTATAAGGTTTTAAGACTATGAACTTTGGTTGTCTTCTAAGGATTATGAAACTTTATTTTTCAAGTCAGGACTTGATTCCTAAAAGTATTGATGACATGATTTTAAAGAGTATGTGACTTGAGTTTTAAAAAGAAAGAAGTTTATGATTCTTTTAAGTACGATGCACGTAGTATTTTGGGTCTAGTTTCCTAATGTTGTAAGAATAAAAGTGTCTTAAGTTCTCTAAATGAAAGGTTGTTATAATGCGATTTTACTGGAAGTTGTTACGACTTAATTTACAGTAATAAGATGGTTTAAAAATGTAATGTAAGGAAAATCACACCGAGCCTACACATAGGCCTGACACGTTATGAAATACACCGAGCCTACAACAGGCCTGACACGCCATATTACCCCGAGCCTACACATAGGCCGGGTTACGCCATCTACACCGAGCCCCACAAAGGGCCTGATTATGTTATATGATTCCACAAGACACCGAGCCCCACAAAGTGCCGACATGTTATATGATTCCACAGTACACCGAGCCCCACAGTCGGGCCGGATTATGTTATATGATTCCACAGTACACCGAGCCTCACAGGCGGGCCGGATTATGTTATATGATTCCACAGTACACCGAGCCTCACAGGCGGGCCGGATTATGTTATATGATTCCACAGTACACCGAGCCCCACAGGCGGGCCGGATTATGTTATATGATTCCACAGTACACCGAGCCCCACAGGCGGGCTGGATTATGTTATATGATTCCACAGTACACCGAACCCCACAGGCGGGCCGGATTATGTTATATGATTCCACAGTACACCGAGCCCCACAGGCGGGCCGGATTATGTTATATGATTCCACAGTACACCGAGCCCCACAGGCGGGCCGGATTATGTTATATGATTCCACAGTACACCGAACCCCACAGGCGGGCCGGATTATGTCACCTGATTCATCAGTACACCGTGTCCCGCAAACGGGCCGGATTATGTTATGAAAGATATGTAAGTTATGTGGAAAAACTGGATTAAACTCTTAAGTATGTATGTAAGAATATGTTGTTAAATCTTATCAAAGAAGGAAAGGAACGACATTAATATATGATTGATTTCGTGGAGTTAAAAATGGCATTCTTTTGTACGCTTATGATTTGATTCTTGCACGTTATTTCGCTCCATATTCTGCACTGTTGTAATCGACTTCTTCGGCCGCGTTCATGTCCGCAGTTTAGGTATTACAGGTGGATCCGCGAGCTTAGGATCCCGGTTCAAGATTTTTAGACGGCCCGATGTTCCGAGTTGTCATGGCTATGTATATCCAGGGTAAGGCAGGCCCCGTCCCGCCACGCTTGTAATTCTGAGGTCTGTAGTCACATATCGCGGGTCCGCTTGTAAAGAAAGCGAGGCAACCGCTGCTTAGGTGATGACGCCTGCGAAGGTAGCCCTATCCGCTAACCCGTTGCTTTTACTTCCGTTGTTTTATTTATAAGTTTCATGTATGTTCCGCTGATTATCTCTCGATGTTTACTCGTAAGTGGTGCCTGTAGGGCACTACCGCGTCCCGGTCGGCCGTGACAAAAGTGGTATCGAGCGCTTAGTCCTCTGAAAGTGTCTACGCATCGCGTTCAGTAGTCTTGATTATCGGTGTTGTGCACCACATCTATAATCGTGGAGGTCAGCAGGACATTTAGGATTGGTTTCATTCTTCTCACTCGAGATCGCGCGACAGTCAGATTGTTAGGGTCGCCCCTCCCTAACGAAGTTACGCCGATTGCACTACGAGAAAGGCAAGATGACCCAAGAAAGACTATGGATTGCGATCCAGTTGGTAATGACAGATAGTTGGTATTGTGATATACATCTATACGGAGTTATGTACGAGTCGACGCGTGTTGCCTAGAATGATTTTAGATTACCGTGAATCGGTAAAGACTAACTAGATACCGGAAGGTATGGAATAGTTAATGAATTTTCGCCAAGGTTTTGTGTTTTATTTCAAATAATCGGGAAAGGACGAGTGTCTGATAGGGTAGTGAACCCTTAAGAAGCCATGTTAAGGAACTTAACGGAATGTCATTGTTATACCCCGTATTTCCAGAGTATGTACGTAAGGACGTACGTAGAAAATTTGAACTTGAGAATTAGGCTTGGCCGAATTAACTTTGTTCACAACACCTTGCTAGAGTCGTTTAAACGCTTTCACGCCTTTCAGATGGGAATTTCCGCTATGTCATTTTTAATTTTTATGGATTTTTCCTAGAGCTAAACATTTTGGACCAACAAGAGGCTTACACTTGTCACCCTCTCACTGGAACACCTTGGGCGGAAATTGTGGCCGAAAGTGTGGCCTTTGTGATCAAGGTTGGTAGGATATTTTTGTGTTAGTTGGCTAGTGTGCACTTGGCAAGATCTTGCCCTACACTTGCCTTGCACTTGGCAAGATCTTGCCATTGGTTGGCCTTGGCTTGTCCTATAAATACCCTCTCCCTTGAAGACTTCTTCATCCTTAAATTTGCCTAAGTCTTGAAAGCTCTCTTTCTCCCCTCACAGGCCTTGGCCGAGAACCCCCCCTCTCTTAGAGTGTTGTTCTCGTGTAACATACCCCCCCTCTTTGTAGAAATACTCTCAAAAGTATTGTTACTATACCCAAATTACCTTAGCCGTATACCTTGTAGTATTCTAAGGTTATACTTATACGAAAAGCCCAGAAATACTATTATACTTCCCTTCCGTCAAAAAAACCGAAACCCTAAGGAAAATCTCCATGGTTAGTTGGAGTAATAAGTAGAAGTTGGTTAGAACTTCTAAGGGTTGTTTGGAGCGGTCTGAGCACACTGAGTAGAGCTAAACCTTGCCAGATCGACATTTAAACCCTGATAATTGTGGGCTTATCGAGGTAAATATCTTGTCTCTATTGTAATTGGAAATTACATGTTGTATTGATTATATAGTTGAAGTATACTATATATAGAATCGAACGTAGTTATCGGCAATGTCTTTTGACTTAAGCTCAATAATAAGAAACCTTTTCAAAGAAGAGTATCGAATCAGATTTACATAGATCGTATTACGAGACTTGTAGCTTTCGCGAGGTAGAATCGCACACGCCCGGTAGACGCAAACCCCGTTGGCTCGGTAGCCGCCTCGATCGAGGAGGAGATTTACGCCAAGTGGGGAGGTCGCCAATTTTCAGAGAATGTTCTACGATAAGATCTAGATGTTAATGCGCTTTGTGGCCTTATAGGTCAAGATCGCGCGCGTGGCACGATCTACTTGGCTTAAGGAGTAGCCGACGTTGAGGTACTTGGAGCGTTTTGTTATTAGTCGATACTGTCGCGAGGTATGTGAACCTCTTCCTATCTCTTCTAGCATGATATGTGAACTATGTAGTACGGAGACGACATGTGCTAAATGTATTTGATTGGTTTAAAACATAAAGTGTTATAACGCTTTATGGGAAGTCAGTATACAAATTTATGTTGGTAAGAAAATACTTGTGGTTTTTAAAAGGTAAATCGATTTGAACTATAACTGCTTGTTATGTGTTAATAAAGAACTCAAGTATTTCAAAAGATTTTTGAATCATTTTGAAAGAAGAGGTAATACTTGATTTTTTAGAAAACTTAAGAGTTGTACTAGCTTTATGGAAAGTTAGGTATAACGCTTAAGAATGTTTTATCGATTTTGGAATTCAGAATGTGTATCGACAAACCATCGCAATGCACTAAAAGGAAATGTTTTGACAGATTAAGTATTATTAAAACCAAGAGAAACTTCCATCCGCATGTAAGCTAAGATGAGACAAAATAATATTTCCTAGATCACGGTCAGTAATAAGATTGTTATAACAAGAATATCCTACTCACATATAAGGCTTATGTTTCTATAGTTTAAAAGAGAATTATATTCTTAAAAGAATAAGACTATGAACTACTAAACCTTTCTAAAATAAGAAACGTGAACATTTGAAATTAGGCAAACTTGAACGCTTGGAAAATAATGTTGTTACTTGATTTTACAAAGGTAAGTGTTTTGGTTTACTTAAAAAGATACTCTATTTTATACTACTGTACGGTGTGACTTATGTGAAAGCAAATCTGATCTTTTAAAAGATTTAATGTATGAAGTATTTTAGTGATAGATACCCGAACTTGTTAGCATAAAGTACCTTGTGAGTAACTTGATTGTGTTGGGTCGAGATAGCCTTGTAAATACTTTCGCTGATGTTATAAGTAAGTATGTTAGATGCTACGCGGTGTTAGTATCTGTGTGATCGTGATGTAAGGGGTCATTCTTGTTGTGCTTACGCTTGTTAAACGTTAGCCCGCTTGTACTATTATTGTATCACATACCCTTTGACTTATTATACCGAGGGCTTGCCACCTTGATGCGGGTCTCTACGGCCTATGCAGTTCGTGACTACGCGGAGCGCGAGCTCCGTGATTGATCATTCCGGTGTTTAGCCCGACGCGGGATTCCTATGCGGTCCGCTGAGACTATGCGGTCTTTGAGACTACGCGGCCGCGGAGCCCAGCGGATACCGAGGGTTAGCCGCCACGCGGGTATACCTCAGCGGTTCGGGACTACGATTCGAGGAATACCTCACGCGGTCCGTGTGACCTATGCGAGTCGCGAGAGTTCCAGAATAGACGCGCACATTGATATTGGCGCGAAAGCCGCCTTCGATCATGCGGTGCGCTAGAAAGACCTCGGATACGCCAGTGGTATTTTTGGCATCGTGGGTCTTAGTAGTCGCCATGCCTTCGCATTTGCCCCGTATGGTTTTATTGTGATGACTTTGAGGCGAGTCTCGACTTGACATGATCGCCATTTATTGCGGAATCGTAGTTTGTTATCATACATGTCTCTGCTTATATAGACTACTATGATTTCATTTATGATTTATTTTCGCCACATACTGCACCGACTTTCTCGCCGCGTTCACGCCGCCGCAGTAAAGGTACACCGCCGTTGATCCTCGCTTAGGTCACAGCTGCTTGGGAAGGCTCGCTTCTCCGAGGCTTATTCGTATAGTCCTCGTGGTAGGTGCTACATTCGTAGGACGGCCCCGCCCCGCTGCCGTTGTTGTCATATTATTCGCAGAGCCTGTAGTACCGCCAGGCAGATTTTGTAAGAGGTTGTAAATCGCTCAAATTGTTATTTATATATATACCAAGGTAACCGCTTTTGGTTAGCCTGCTTTCTTATTTCACCGCCATATTACATTGGTTTCATGTATTGTCTTTATGTTCCACGACACTGATGTTGTGTCACTAGGTGCCCGGTAAGGCACCACCACGCCCAGTTTGGGTCGTGACAAAAGTGGTATCGTGAGCGCTTAATCTCTGAAAGTGTCTACTGCATCAGATCCAGAGTCTTTGTCACGACCTGCTCGGCCCGTGGATCGTGCCTTACCCGCACCCTAGTGATACAATCATCGAGTAATCGAACATAAACGATACAAGACATATTATGAAATATGAAACAATAACTGAGAAAACTTGCCTTTCGGCATAAATATAAACAACAACTTTTTCAACATGAACAGCTTTAATCCTTTTTACAAACCCTTCCTACAACAAGACTATGCACTTACGAATGATATGATAACAACGACGGACAGTGGTTCGCCATACCCCGAATGTAAGCACCTACAACAACAGGACTATACTAAGATAAGCCTCCGAGGAACGGAGCTTTCCCAAACGCTGAATGCGGACTCCTAAGAGCGAGGATCAACGATCGTGTACCTTTACTCGCAGATGAACGCAACAAGGAGGTCAAGATAACAAAAATTTAGTATGTGAAATGAAAATAACATCAGAAATGAAATCATAGCAATCATATAAAGCATGAGACATGTATGATAACCAAACTACGCTTTACAACAGCAATATGTCAAGTCGTGACTCACGCCTCAAGTCATCACTCAAGTATAACAACGGGTCTCGTGCCCACAACATCAATCATGCGCCGTGGAATACCTTCCTCACCGCCGGCCTATGATATAAAAGCACCAAGGAACACATGAACACCGTGTCCCACCGTGTCATAATAAAATCAGACGGTAAGTACGAAGGCATAGCCGACTACTAAAAACCTACAGCATCAACAAGGTCATGAATCAGATTACAAGATCTCGTCTAGACCGTCACATGATCAAAGCCGGTCGCCGCTCGCAATATCAAATGTGCGCCTAGCCTCGAACTCCCCGCAGCCCGCATAGGCCAATCTCATAGGCCCGCATGAGGTATAACCCCGCATCGAGGGTAGCTACTCCCGCATCGCCCCGACTCGCATCCGCATGGCCACATGACCGCATGACCATAAAGGCCGCACACTAACTCGAACTCTCGTAGCCCGCATAGCCCTCAGACCCGCATGAGGTATTCTCGAATCACGGTCCTGCATCGCCGAGTCTACCCCGCATCGGAGGGCGCCTTAACCCCGAAACACGCGAGTGGTATAATACCAACATAATAGCTTTAACGCTTAAACAACATAAGCACAATCAAGGAAAACCCTTTACACAAACATCACGTATACTAACACACGTAGCATCCTAATATGATTACTTATCAAATCAACACGAAGGTATTACAAGGCTATCACAAACCAATACAATCAAGTTATTCACACATAAGGTACTTTCTACTACGTGTGTCAACATGTTCGGTTTCTACCCCCAAAGTACTTCATACATTAACTTTTAAAAGATACGCTACTTTCACAAAAGTCACACAATACCGTAGTATATGAAAATAGAGTGATTATCTTTTGAAGTGAATCAAAACACTTATCTTTGTAAAATCAAGTAACAACATTATTATCCAAACGCCCAAGTTTGCCTAATTTCAAATGTTCACGCTTCTTATTTTAGAAAGGTTTCGTAGTTCATAGTCTTATTCATTTAAGAATATAATTCTCTTTTAAACTATCCGAGAAACATAAGCCTTATATGTGAGTAGGATATTCTCGCTTATAACAATCTTATTACAAAGCAGCCATGATCTAGAAATATCATTTTGTCTCATCTTAGCTTCTACGCAGATGGAAGTTTCTATCGGTTTTAATAATACTTAACTGCTAAAACATTTTTATTAACGCCGCAGGGTTTGTCGATACACATTCGATTTCCAAATCAAGAAACATTCTTAAGCCGTTATACCTAACTTCCCATAAAGCTAGTATAACTCTTAAGTTTTCAAAACCAAGTATTAATTCTTCTTTCAAATGATTCAAAAATCTTTTGAAATACTTCAAGTTCTTTATTAACACATAACGAGCTACCATAGTTCAAATCGCTTACCTTTAAAACCACAAGTATTTTCTTACCAACATAAAGCTATTATAACCAACTTCCCATAAAGCCGTTATAACACTTTATGTTTTAAACCAATCAAATACATTTAGCACACGTGACGCTCACCGCACTACATAGTTCACACATATCATGCTAGAAGAGATAGGAAGAGGTTCACATACCTCGCGATTTAGCATCGACTAATAGCAAAACGCCCAAGTACTTCCAACCGCCGGCTACTCCTGCCAAGTAGATCGCGCCACACGAGTACTTCAACCTATAAGGCCACAAGGCGCTTATTAACATTTAGACCTCATCGTAGAACATTCTACCAAAAATTCGGCAAAGATTTCCCGCAATGGTCAGAAATCTCCTTTATCGAGGTCGGCTACCAAGCCAACCAGGGGGGGGGGTTATACAACAAACCCGAACGGGTACAATTCTACTCACGTAAAAGTCAGACAAGTTCACTGTAATACACCCCATGTAAATACAGCCAAGACTTTCTTTCAAAAGGTTTCTTATTATTCAAAGCTTAAGGCAAAAGACATCCGATAACAACGTACAGTTCTATATATAGTATACTTCAACTATATAGTCTAACAATCATGTAATTTCCAATTACAATAGAGGGACAAGATATTTACCTCGATAAGCCCATAATTATCCAAGTTTAAATGTCGATCCTGAGCAAGGTTTAGCTCCTACTCCGAGCGCTCCGACCCGCTCCAAACAACCCTTAGAAGTTCTAACCAACTTCTACTTATTACTCCAACTAACTATGGAGATTTTCCTGTGGTTTTGTTTAGTGGATCAAGGGAAGTATAATAGTATTTCCGGCTTTTCAGATAGTGGTACCTTTTGGAATACAACAAGGTAAAGGCTAAGGTAGTTAGGGCATTATAACCATACGTGGAGAAGTATTTCTACCAAGAGTGGGGTATTATACTAAAGCAACTAGGCAGTGGGTACCCCACGGCTAGCCCCCCAAAGGGGGGAGGGGGAGGCTCTCGGCCACAAAGGCCACTCAAAGGGGGAGGGTTTCTGCCATGGCCTTACTAGTGTGGGGCTCTGGACGAGAGTCAAACAAGAGGAGATGGAAGGATTTCAAGACTTAGAACACATTTGGATGATGAAGTCTTCAACAAAGGGAGGGTATTTATAGGGAAGCTGGCCAACCAACGGACAAGATCAAGCCATGTGTTAGGCAAGTGTAAGGCCAAGATCAAGCCAAGTGCACCCTATCCCTACTCCACAAAACATGGCACAAAACAAGGCACAAAACAAGGCAAAAAAAAAGTCCAAGAAAGCTAGCCAAAACGCCCCACTTTCGCCAAGAAATCCGCCAACTCGAGGGTGACAAGTGTCTCCCTCTCGCTGGTCCAAAATATTCCGCCTCTCGAAAAATCCGCAAAAATTAGAAATGACATAGCCGTATTTTTACCCTACGAAAGTCGTGGAAACGCTTTTTAAAAAAACGACTCTAATCCGTGTCAGGAACAAATAATTTCGCCAAGCCACTTTTAAAAGTTTCAAATTTCTACGCACGCCCCTTACGCATACATACTCCGAAATACGGTATAACATTCTCCTCCTTAGAAACATTCGTCCCGATTGTTCCTTCTAAGTCTCAAACAAACGCGCCAAGATAGTCTTCACTACTATACTTACGAGAACAATCCTTGCCACACATGGCCATAGAAACAACCGCACAAATACCCACATCTACGCCTACTATAAGCACCTCTAACATCACAAACGCCTCATCCAAGCGGTCAAAAATATAATTCCTTCGCACTTTCTCCATACAAAAGAAATGATACCACTTTTGTCACTTTGCCGCGAGGTTCTAGTGTCACTCCGCGACTCTAACAAATGGTACCGCCGCACGCGATCCTCGAGGTCGCCATACTCGAACTCTACCACATTCGACATCGCTTCGCTTCCAAAACTCGGGTTACTAATCTAATGTGGTCATCATTAATCGAACACTGATGGATCTCCGATACTTCCCAACATCACAATACGAAAGACCGGACGATCGCTTCCTACGCCGGACGGCAAATGCTAACATATAGGCAACCCGCCTATCCTTCACATGAACTCACAAAGGCCCAAAGTAACTCGCTAAGTTCCTCTATTTTCCAAAACTCGCCACACCCAAACCGGTGGTATCTTCAATAAGACCGACCACCAACTCAACTCTGCGCCGCCGATAATCCGCACGATTTCCTCCGAGCCGCCGTAACTTCTTCTAGACAAGCTTCACTATCCACGTCACCGGAACAAGCTCAACCAATCGTCAACCTTGCCAACATCGAACCACTGACCGAAACTTACACACCCGCCCCTACAAGGCTTTATAAGGCGACATCCGAACACCGAAATGGTAGCTTAAACACTTCTCCACAGAGACAACAATCCTCACAACTACCCTCAAATCCAAACACCGCCCGAGGGCGAACGCGATTCTCGAGACTCACCAGTTCCTATCCTTGCTCGTAAAACTTTTAGAAAACGAAAATAGCCACAACCCGGGCTTCACTGTTCGACATAAGGTGAAGGTAGGCACCCTGCAGCCTTTCAACCTTTCGATAACTCAACACACCGAGTAAATGGTCCTCGATCAAGAACACGGCTGGTCGCCTCATCGCCCGACCACCGGTCGAACGCATCCACGAACTCGCACGCTGTTAACTAAACTGGGCCTAACACCTCACAACCCTAACACGCGGACCACCACAACCCGACCCCACCACCAAACCTACCGCTGGTCGACCCGCAACGCGGCCTCAACCCGACCCGCAACGCCGCACAATACTAGCTCCCGATCCGAACAATCTCACTAATCACGCTTCAAAACCTAGCGGTCTTCTTAGCTCAACTACCCCCTTTCAAATCACGCTACTAAGGGACTTATCCCACAAACATAGCTCACGTGCACCATGCACTCCGATAAGGATCAAACATAACACTACACTTATACTCTAGACGGCCTTACCTCTAAGGTCTCTACGTATAACACTCTAAGGCTCCCACATTCTCTATCCCCAAAATCTTACTCTGCTAACCCACCATGATCTCTAATCACAACTAACATACCGCTATCGTAACATAGCACTTAAGGTATACTCACCTTATCACACATACGCATCTCTGAGGGTTAAGGATATATCTATATCTACCGCTTCACTCCCTTAGTCGCTCTAATCAACCCCGCCTGCAGGGCGATAGCAGCTGGAAGGTGACGAACTACCCACCTGCATCAAGGCAAAGTCCTCCTACTAGGTCACCCATTCGACACATGGCCTCGACGGCCGCAGTACAACAAGTACCAACTAAAGACGACATTCCCGACGACGCCTCACACCGCGAACCGAAGCCCCGGAGTTCTCGACTCAACTCTCGCATACCCCGAACGCATCAACCCCGCGGAGGACCTCTTTGCACCGCGGACGGCATAATCTAATCCACGCGAGGTGACTCGCCAGAAAGTTACCAGGACCTCGCCGCTCGCCCTTCTCGCCCTTCGTTAACCCGCCGATCTCTACGCTTTCGCTTGCCGCGCATAAGCCCGCATACGTGCCATGCTCAAGCCTAATCAAGAATTACTCTTGCACAACCTCTCTAGATAGTCGCCAAGACTGCGTACATCGGTATACTGCGTAGCCAAATCCATAGCTAGTAATGTGGTCGCCTTTCTTGCAATCTAAATTCACCGCTCTGGCCGTGGAACCGGCGTTCATATATCATGGCCGCAGAGGCACCGCTGCCGCCGCATTAAACTCGCTGGCTAGTGACGCCGCAGTAACTCCCCGAACGAAGCACTACCCTAGGTAATGATTGGGCCTCGTGCCTCGCCACCCTCTCGAACTCTACTCGCAGCCTCCTCGGCCGCTTGCCTCCCGCCCGTGCTGCCCTACGCGAGGCATAACTGCAAGTGGAAAGAAATACGGAGAGGGTCCAACTTACAACACAAACTTCTAAGGCACGATCTCAGAGTGAGAAGAATAGAAACCAATCCTAAATATCCTATAGCCTCCTCGATTATCGTGGTGCACAACACACCGATAATCAAGACTCTATCGATACGGTTCAGACACTTTCCGAGGATTAATCGCTCGATACCACTTTTGTCACGACTGCCCGGCCCGTGGATCGTGCCTTACCCCGCACCCTAGTGATACAATCATCGAGTAATCACGAACATAAACGATACAAGACATATTATGAAATATGAAACAATAACTGAGAAAACTTGCTTCTAAGATAAATATAAACAACAACTTTTTCAACATGAACAGCTTTAATCCTTTTTACAAACCCCGCCCACAACAAGATTAATGCACTTCTACGAATGATATGATAACAACGACGACAGGTTCTCGCCATACCTCGAATGTAAGCACCTACAACAACAGGGACTATACCAAGATAAGCTCCGAGGAACGGAGCTTTCCCAAACGCTGAATCGTGACCCTAAGAGCGAGGATCAACGATCGTGTACCTTTTACTCGCGCAGATGAACGCAGCTTCAAGGAGGTCAAGATAACAAAAATTTAGTATGTGAAATCAAAATAACATCAGAAATGAAATCATAGCAGCTATATAAAGATGAGACATGTATGATAACCAAACTACGCTTACAACAAAGCAATATGCCAAGTCGTGACTCACGCCTCAAGTCATCACTCAAGTATAACAACGGGTCTCGTGCCCACAACATCAATCATGCCCGTGGAATACCTTCCTCACCGCCAGCCTATGATATAAAAGCACCAAGGAACACACATGAACACCGTGTCCCACTCGGTCATAATAAAATCAGACGGGTAAGTACGAAGGCATAGCCGACTACTAAAAACCTACGCATCAACAAGGTCATGAATCAGATCATAAGATCTGTCTAGACCGGCCACATGATCAAAGCCGGTCGCCGCCCGCAATATCAAATGTGCGCTTCAGCCCCGAATCCCCGCAGCCCGCATAGGCCAATCTCATAGGCCCGCATGAGGTATAACCCCGCATCGAGGGTAGCTACTCCCGCATCGCCCCGACTCGCACCGCATGGCCACATAGACCGCATGACCATAAAGGCCGCACACTAACTCGAACTCGTAGCCCGCATAGGCCCTCGTGACCCGCATGAGGTATTCTCAATCACGGTCCTGCATCACCGAGTCTACCCCGCAGACGGAGGGCGCTTTAACCCCTAAACACGGTGAGTGGTATAATACCAACATAACGCTTTAACGCTTAAACAACATAAGCACAATCAAGCGGAAAACCCCTTTACACAAACATCACGTATCACTAACACACGTAGCATCCTAATATGATTACTTATCAAATCAACACGAAGGTATTACAAGGCTATCACAAACCAATACAATCAAGTTATTCACACATAAGGTACTTTCTACTACGTGTGTCAACATGTTCGGTTTCTACCCCCAAAGTACTTCATACATTAACTTTTTAAAAGATACGCTACTTTCACAAAAGTCACACAATACCCGTAGATATGAAAATAGAGTGATTATCTTTTGAAGTGAATCAAAACACTTATCTTTGTAAAATCAAGTAACAACATTATTATCCAAACGCCCAAGTTTGCCTAATTTCAAATGTTCACGCTTCTTATTTTAGAAAGGTTTCGTAGTTCATAGTCTTATTCATTTAAGAATATAATTCTCTTTAAACTATCCGAGAAACATAAGCCTTATATGTGAGTAGATATTCTCGCTTATAACAATCTTATTACAAAAACCATGATCTAGAAATATCATTTTGTCTCATCTTAGCTTCTATGCAGATGGAAGTTTCTACGGTTTTAATAATACTTAACTGCTAAAACATTTCCTTTTATTAACGCCGCAGTTGGTTTGTCGATACACATTCCGATTTCCAAATCAAGAAACATTCTTAAGCCGTTATACCTAACTTCCCATAAAGCTAGTATAACTCTTAAGTTTTCAAAACCAAGTATTACTTCTTCTTTCAAATGATTCAAAAATCTTTGAAATACTTCAAGTTCTTTATTAACACATAACGAGCTACCATAGTTCAAATCGCTTACCTTTTAAAACCACAAGTATTTTCTACCAACATAAAGCTATTATAACCAACTTCCCATAAAGCCGTTATAACACTTTATGTTTTAAACCAATCAAATACATTTAGCACATGACGCTCACCGCATTACATAGTTCACACATATCATGCTAGAAGAGATAGGAAGAGGTTCACATACCGCGACGAGTATCGACTAATAGCAAAACGCCCAAGTACTTCCAACCGTCGCTACTCCTTGCCAAGATCGCGCCACACGTAGTACTTCAACCTATAAGGCCACAAGGCGCTTTATTAACATTTAGACCTCATCGAGAACATTCTACCGAAAATTCAAAGACCTCCCCGCAACAACAGTAAATCTCCTCCTTTATCGAGGCTCGCTACCAAGCCAACCAGTGGGGTTATACAACTAACCCGAACGTACAATTCTACCCACGTAAAAGCCGCACAAGTCCATCAGTAATACACCCTATGTAAATACAACAAGATTTTCTTCAAAAGGTTTCTTATTATTCGTGCTTAAGGCAAAATACATTGCCGATAACAACGCTCATTCTATATATAGTATACTTCAACTATATAGTCTAACAATCATGTAATTTCCAATTACAATAGAGGACAAGATATTTACCTCGATAAGCCCATAATTATCCAAGTTTAAATGTCGATCCTGAGCAAGGTTTAGCTCCTACTCCGAGCGCTCCGACCCGCTCCAAACAACCCTTAGAAGTTCTAACCAACTTCTACTTATTACTCCAACTAACTATGGAGATTTTCCTGTGGTTTCGGTTTAGTGATCAAGGGAAGTATAATAGTATTTCGGGCTTTTCAGATGTGGTAACTTTGGAATACAACAAGGTAAAGGCTAAGGTATTTTGGGCATTATAACAATACTGAGAAGTATTTCTACCAAGAGTGGGGTATTATACGAAAGCAACTAGGCAGTGGGTACCCCACGGCTAGCACCCCAAAGGGGGAGGGAGGCTCTCGCCACAAAGGCCACTCAAAGCGGGAGGGTTTCTCGCCAAGGGCCTTACTAGGGGGGCTTGGACGAGAGTCAAACAAGAGGAGAGGGAAGGATTTCAAGACTTAGAACACATTTGGATGATTTAAGTCTTCAACAAAGGAGTGGGTATTTATAGGAAGCCAAGTGGCCAACCAATGGACAAGATCAAGCCATGTGTTAGGCAAGTGTAAGGCCAAGATCGCCAAGTGCACCCTATCCCTACTCCACAAAACATGGCACAAAACAAGGCACAAAACAAGGCACAAAACAAGGCCAAGAAAGCTAGCCAAAACGCCCCACTTTCGGCCAGCAAACCGCCAACTTGAGGGTGACAAGTGTCGCTCGTTGGTCCAAAATATTCCGCCTCTGAAAAATCCGCAAAAATTAGAAATGACATAGCCGTATTTTACCCTACGAAAGTCGTGGAAACGCTTTCCGAAAAACGACTCTAATCGTGTCAGGAACAAATAATTTCGCCAAGCCACTTTAAAAGTTTCAAATTTCTACGCACGCCCCTTACGCATATACTGGAAATACGGTATATCAGCTTTGATTATCGCGGTTGTGCACCACACCACAATCGTGAGGCTATAGGATATTTAGGATTGGTTTCTATTTCTTCTCACTCGAGATCGCTTAGAGTCGTGTTGTAAGTTGACCTCTAACGATTTCTTTCCCTTACCGCTATGCCTCCGCGTAGGGCAACCCGCCCAGTGAGGGCAAGGCGAGAGGAGTCGCGAGTTGAGTTCAGAGGTGGCGAGGCACAGCCCAATCATTACCTGTAGTGCTTCATTCGGGAGTTTTATGACGCCACTAGCCCCGCAGAGTTTATAAGGCGGCAGCAGCTCATCGCGCCATGACATTTGAACCTTCATCCCACGATCGAACAGAGAATATAGATCGCCAAGAGACAACCCTGCATTAGCATGGATTTGGCTACCAGAGAGTATACCGATGTACCGCGAGTCTTGACGACTATCTAAGAGGGTTGTGCGAAAGTAATTCTTCGCTAGGCTTCGAGCATGGCCGTGGATCGTGAGCGCAGCAGCCAAGAAACGTAGAGATCGACGGGTTAACAAAGCGACAGCAGGCAGGCCAGAAGCGTCCTTTGGTAACTTTCGAGGCGAGTCGCCACCGCCAGATTAGATATGCACCTCCGCCAGCGCAGTGGTCTTCCACGGATTTCATGCCTGGTATGCGTGCAGGAGTTGGTCAACTCCGTGGCTTTCGTTCACAGATGACGACGCCATCCCGGAATGTCGCCTTTTAGTCGGGTACTTGTTGCACTACGACCGCCGTGGTCCGATGTCGAAAGAGTGTCCTCGTAGGAGGACTTAGCCTTCGTGATCGTGGGTAGTTCGTCATCTTCCTTAGCTGCGCTCACGGGTGTTTGATTAGAACGACTGCGGAGTGAAACAAGAAATACAGATAGATCTTTAACCCTCAGGATTAGTATGCGCGATAAAGTGAGTATATCGTTATATTCTCGATAGCATTGTGTAAATTGTAATTAGAAATCTCGTTAGTTAACCAAGTAAGATTTGGGGATAGTAGGCGCGAGCCTTAGAGTTTTATACGCAGAGACCTTAGAGGTAAGGCCATCTCGGTAAGACGATGTTATGTTTGACCCTTATAGGAGTGCATAGTGCACGTGAAGCTATGTTTACTGGATAAGTCCTCGAGTAGTGTGGAATGAAAGAGGGTAGTTGAGCTAAGAAGACCGCCAGGTTTTCGTAACGTGGTTAGTGAGTTTTCCTTCTGAGAGCTAGCGCTAGCCGCCGGCCTGCCGAGGTTGAGCCGCGGGTCAACCCGCTGCATGTTTGGTGCGGGTCGCGCTGTGGTCCCGCCAGTGGTAGGGTCACGAGGGTGTTAGTCCCGAGTTTAGTTAACCAACGTATGAATTGTGGACGATTCGACCAAAGAGCTCGCCGGCGAGGTCACCGCCTTGTCTTCTAGCAAAGACCGCTTACTCGCAGGTTATGCGAGATGATATATCGTAAAGGTTGTAAGGTCGCACGGCGTGCCTACCTTCACCTTATGGCGCATGTGGAGCCTGTGGTACACTGCTTTTGGTTTCTCGGAAGTTTTTACCAAGCAGGTTAAGAACTCAGCGAGTCTCGGGACCGCATTCGCCTCGCCGCGTGGATTTCGTGGGTAGTTGTGGAATTGTTGTCTCCTCGTAGAGGAGTATTTAAGCTACCATTTCAGTTCTGATGTCGCCTTATAAAGCCTTGTAGGCGGATGGTATGTCGCGGCCGATTGGTTCGATGTTGGCAAGATTCAAATACTGGTTCAGCTTGTTCCAGCAGACCGCGGATAGAGTAAAGCTTGTCTAGAAGAGGTTCCGCACTCAAAGAAATCGTATGGATAATCTACGACGACGCCAGAGTTCAAAGCCGACGGTCGGTCTTCAAGGTACCACCCCGGTCATGTGACGAGTTTTGGAACAGAGGAACTTAGCCCGAGTTACTTGGGGCCCTTTTTAAGTTCATGTGAAAAATAGGCCGATTGCCTATATGTTAACATTTGCCGTCCGACTTAGTGAGGCAGACGTCCGCCTTTCAGATTGTTATGATCAGAAAGCATCGTAAATGTGGTAAGAGTTCGAGTGTACGATAGCCTCGTGGATCGCCATACCCGATACCATCCGGCTGAGTCGCCGAGTGACACTAGAACCTCGCGCAAAGTGACAAAAGTGGTATCACGACGCAGTAAAGGGAGAAGGAGCATGTATGGCGAGCATAGATGTGACCATTCCTTTTGTTTGGAAAAAGTGTGGAGGAAGTATATTTTAGACCCTGAGAGTGGTGTGGCGATGTTAGAGGTGATTCCTCGTGACTTGGATGTAATTATTTTGCGCAGCTTGTTTCGTGGCTATCAGGCAGGATTGTTTCGTAAGTATGGTAGTGAAGACTATACTGGCGCACGTTTGTTTTGAGACTAGAAGGAACATTCGACGAATGTTTCTGGCGAGGAGAATGTTATACCCTCGTATTTCCGCAGTATGCACGTAAGGACGCACGTAGAAAATTTGAACTGAGAATTAGGCTTGGCCGAATTAACTTTGTTCACAACACCTGCTAGAGTCGTTGACTAAACGCTTTCACTTTTTCGTATGGGAATTTCCGCTATGTCATTTTTAATTTTTATGGATTTTTCCGAGAGACGAAACATTTTGGATCAACAAGAGGCGACACTTGTCACCCTCTCATCGGAACACCTTGGGCGGAAATTGTGGTGGCCGAAAGTGTGGCCTTGTGGTCGGGCGGTTGGTAGGATATTTTCGTGTTAGTTGGCTAGTGCACTTGGCAAGATTCGCCCTACACTTGCCTCGCACTTGGCAAGATCTCGCCATCGTTGGCCTTGGCTTATCCTATAAATACCCTCTCCTTTGAAGACTTCTTCATCCTTAAATTTGCCTAAGTCTTGAAAGCTCTCTTTCTCCCCTCGCGAGGCCTCGCCGGTAACCCCCTCTCTAGAGTGTTGTTCTCGTGTAACATACCCCCTTTGTAGAAATACTCTCAAAAGTATCACATTATACCCAAATTACCTTAGCCGTGATACCTTGTAGTATTCTAAGGTTATACTTATACGAAAAGCCCGTAAATACTATTATACTTCCTTCCAAAAAAATCAAACCCTAAGGAAAATCTCCATGGTTAGTCGGAGTAATAAGTAGAAGTTGGTTAGAACTTCTAAGGGTTGTTTGAGCTGCCTGAGCAATACGAGTAGAGCTAAACTCCGTCAGATCGACATTTAAACTGGATAATTGTGGGCTTATCGAGGTAAATATCTTGTCCTCTATTGTAATTGGAAATTACATGTTGTATTGATTATATAGTTGAAGATACTATATATAATCGAACGTGAAGTTATCGGCAATGTCTTTTGACTTAAGCCCGAATAATAAGAAACCTTTTCGAAAGAAGAGTATCGAATCAGATTTACATAGGACCAGACATGAGAGACTTGCGTAGCTTTTCGTGAGGTAGAATCGCACACGCCCGTTAGACGCAAACCCCGGTTGGCTTGCAGCCTACCGATTGAGGAGATTTACGCTGCCATGTGGAAGTGGCCAATTTTCTCAGAGAATGTTCTACGATAAGATCTAGATGTTAATAAGCGCCAGGCCTTATAGGTCAAGTATCGCGTGGCGCGATCTACTTGGCTTACGAGTAGCCGACCATTGAGGTACTTGGAGCGCTTTTGCTATTAGTCGATACTGCCGCGAGGTATGTGAACCTCTTCCTATCTCTTCTAAAGATGATACGTGGAACTATGTACTGCACGTAGACGACATGTGCTAAATGTATTTGATTGTTTAAAACATAAAGTGTTATAACGCTTTATGGGAAGTCGGGTATAACAATTTTATGTTGGTAAGAAAATACTTGTGGTTTTTAAAAGGTAACTCGATTTGAACTATAATCGCTTGTTATGTGTTAATAAAGAACTCAAGTATTTCAAAAGATTTTTGAATCATTTTGAAAGAAGAGTAATACTTGATTTTTTAGAAAACTTAAGAGTTGTACTAGCTTTATGGAAAGTTAGGTATAATGGCTTAAGAATGTTTTACCGATTTTGGAAATCGAATGTATCGACAAACCACCGCAGCTGTACTAAAAGGAAATGTTTTGACAGATTAAGTATTATTAAAACCAGAGAAACTTCCATCCGCATAAGCTAAGATTTAGACAAAATGATATTTCCTAGATCACGGTCATTAATAAGATTGTTATAACAAGAATATCCTACTCACATATAAGGCTTATGTTTCTGATAGTTTAAAAGAGAATTATATTCTTAAAAGAATAAGAGTATGAACTACTAAACCTTTCTAAAATAAGAAACGTGAACATTTGAAATTAGGTAAACTTGAACGCTTGGAAAATAACGTTGTTACTTGATTTTACAAAGGTAAGTGTTTTGGTTTATTTAAAAAGACAAATACCACTATTTTATACTACTGTATGGTGTGACTTATGAAAGCAACGGATCTTTTAAAAGATTTAATGTATGAAGTATTTTGTGATAGATACCCAACTTGTTAGCATAAAGTACCTGTGAGTAACTCGATTGTGTTTGGTCGAGATAGCCTTGTAAATACTTTCTTGTTGACGTTATAAGTAAGTATGTTGCGATGCCACGTGTTAGTATCTCGCGTGATCGTGGATGTAAGTGGGTCATTCTTGTTGTGCTTACGTTGTTAAACGTTAAGTTCGCTTGTACTATTATTGTATCACATACCCTCGACTTATTATACCGGTGGCTTGCCACCCTTAACGCGGGTCTCACGGCCTATGCACCTTCAGACTACGCGGAGCTGTAGCCCGTGATTGATCATTCCGTGTTTAGCCCGACGCGGGGATTCCTATGCGTCCGCTGAGACTATGCGCGTCTGAGACTACGCGTCGCGGAGCCCAGCGATACCGAGGTTAGCCGCTTTCGACGCGGGTATACCAGCGGCCGGGACCATGATTCGAGGAATACCACGCGGTCCGCGTGACCTATGCGAGTCGCGAGAGTTCCAGAATAGACGCGCACATTGATATTGGCGGCGAAAGGCCGCCGATTACATGGTGCGCTCTAGAAAGACCTCGGATACGCTTTGTGGTATTTTGGTACCGTGGTTCTTAGTAGTCGGCTATGCCTTCGCATTTGCCCTGCACGGTTTTATTGGATGACTTGAGGGCGCGAGTCCCCGATTTGACACGATCGCCTATTTATTGTGAATTGTAGTTCGTTATCATACATGTCTCCGCTTTATATAGACTACTATGATTTCATTTACGATTTATTTTCGCCACATACTTGGTACCAGATCGACTCTCCTTCGGGATGCGCTCATGCCGCAGTAAAGGTACACCGCCGCTGATCCTCGCCTAGGTCACATTTCAGCTTGGGAAGGCTCCGCTTCTCCGAGGCTTATTCGCATAGTCCCCGCTCAGGTAGGTGCCATATTCAGGGTATGACGGGCCCCCGCCTGGTTGTTGTCATATTATTCGCAGAGGTCTCAGAGTACTGTGGGCAGATTTTGTAAGAGTGTCAGAATCGCTCAAATTGCTATTTATATATATACCAAGGTAACCGCTTTGGTTAGCCTGCCTTTTCTTATTTCACCGCCATATTACATCGTTTCATGTATTGTCTTTATGTTCCGATGACACTGATGTTGTGTCGCTAGGGTGCCCGGTAGGCACCAACACGGCCCAAAGTTCGGTCGTGATAATCATGTTAATAGATTAAGCCGTATAGTAGCTTAAGAGAATTGTACTGGATGAGGTCCAGAGTAGAGTAAGTAATGGCCGCTGATCGAGACAACATGGTTTTGGTTTTACGAGAAGTTTTGTTACCCAAGCTTATCGGGGATCGTAAGCGTAGGCTTGAGCATGGAAATTACAGCCTAAGAATATTGATTACCGCCGAGACCTTAGGTATATAAGGCTTCTCTCGCACAAGATTTTAAGTCACTAAGGATAAGAGTTGTTGCGTGACGAGCCTGCCGAGGACTCGTTACGCAGTATCCCCATGGCCTCGAATAGAGCTGATCGGCTGGGTAGAGTTCGCCACGCGACGGGTCACGAGGTGCAAGGCCCAAGTCTAGTTAATTGTTTTATTTGCTTGTGGACATCGCTCCACCTAACCAGCCGTGAAAGTTTAAATGGTCGATATTGTTTTATAGAGCGATCTAAAGATTGAGGCCGTAGTCGGTATGAGCATGTGATGTTGTCACGACCCACCCCCGATCGCATCGGTGCTCCTACCCGGGCACCCTTACAGTAAACATCGAGAAAATCAGCGAACATACATGAAACTTATAAATAAAACATCTAAGTAAAACAACAAACGTGTTAGCCGATAGGCTACCTTCCGAACATATATAAATACAACCAAGCAGCTTGCCTCATTTCTTTACAAACCGACTCCACATGTGACATGCACTTAAGAGTTTTAACATAACCATCATGACAGGCCCCGCCATACCCCGAATATACACGAATCTACTACCTCGGAAAACCGCACCAAGAGCTAAGCCTCCCGAGCAAATAGAGCTCAAAATCGAACCGAGATCCTAAGAGCAAGGATCACCAACTCGTACTAAAACTCGCGGCATTTAACGCACTCGGGTGGGGTCAAGACAACAGTAATTTAATATGGAAATGTAAATAACGTGACAAGAACAGATCATAATCAGATAAAAGAACGACAGGCAAGTATAAAAGTACATACTGCATCCTCGCCGTGTCATTACCACTTATGAACTTAATCGTAGCTTATCATCATTTCCCATTTTCAATAAAATCTATAGTCACACTCTTATGTACATGATTTAGGAAAATCATTAAGTTCATTACCATATAACTTACTTAACTTTCATAACACAATCCGCCTTTACGCGAGAGGACGATATACTACCCGCCAATTCAGACGCGATCAAGTCACACAAAATAGCAAGGTGGCCGTGGAATCCCTATCACCGCCGACACCTATGTTGTCAATATAACCACGTGGTCTCACGCCCATAATATCAATCCCGCCTGCGGAATCCTTCCCTCACCGCCAAATTCATGATATAATATAACACCAATAGGCATACATGAAAGCACCAAGTCCCACCGTGGTATACTGCCTGGGGTTTACCCTCACTTATACTCTACCCCCGAGAAGGTGGTAAAGTGGTATAGCATCTGGGGTTTACTCCTCACTTCAGACTTTACCCCGAGAATGTGGTATAACGCCTGGGCTTGCCTCTCATTTATACTCTACCCTATCTCAACCTAACAAACAACATATAAAGTGTGTGGTACAATACTGGGGTTTACCCTCACTTATACTCTTACCCCGAGAAGGTATAACGCCTGGGACTTGCTTCTCATTTATACTCCACCTATCTCAACTCTACCACAAACAACATATAAAGGTGGTGGTAGTCATCTGGGGTTTACCTCACTTATACTCTTACCCGGGAGTATGTGGTATAACGTCTCGGGACTTGCCCTCATTTATACTCTTACCCTATCTCAACCGCCATCAAACAGACATAAGCACTACCTCGTTTTTTATAAAAATCCGAATTTAACCTAAGTATTACAAATAATCTGAAGATACCCAGGAATCCCACATCACCGCTTGTGACGCCCAAGTAGCTTACTGACAAGACAAATGCTTCTCCAACCGAGAGTCGCGCAACGTAATAAAACATAATCCTTGCACTCAAAGGCTATCACCAAAGACACATAGGCTAATTCTCAATTAACCAAGCCAAAGTACTTATCAAGGCACAAATAGAATAATTCTCATTTAACAAGCCTAAGTACTTAT